>SNQJ01S0183030.1:0-19051 GCA_010110895.2 Picea sitchensis | reverse complement strand
GTACCCTTGAGATATTCAGAGTGGGTGGACAACCTAGTCCTGGTAAGGAAGAAGAGTGGGGAAATTAGACTTTGTGTCGATTTTAGAAACCTGAACAGGAGCTCAAATAAAAACAACTACCCCTTGCCGAAAATGGAACACATATTACAAAGGGTAACTGGTGCATCAAGGATATCCATGATTGATGGATTTTTGAGCTACAATCAAATCTCGGTCTTGCCAGAGGACAGAGAAAAAATGGACTTCACCACTCCTTGGGGTACGTTCATGTATGCCAAAATTCCCTTTGGATTGATGAACACAGGGGTGACCATTCAGTGAGCCATGGATATAGATTTCATTGGAGAAAGGGAAAGGTTCGTGGTCATCTATCTGGATGACATTACAGTTTTCTCCAGGTCTGATAGAGAGCACTGTGAGCATTTGAGAAGGGTGTTCCTGAAATGCAAAAAGTTTGGTCTCTCGTTAAATCCAAAAAAAAAAAAAAATCCATGAAGGAGGGAAAGTTGTTGGACCACATAGTATCAGTAGAAGGAGTCAATATTGATCCCAGCCAAATTGAAGCAATTCAAACCTTTTCACTCCCAAGATCTAAGAAAGAAGTCCAATCTTTCCTGGGAAAAATTGATTTTCTGAGGAGGTTTGTTTCCAATTTTGCTGAGATGGAAAAACTTATAACAACCATGTTGAGGAAGGGAAATGAAGTTAAATGGACTATTGAGTCTTGAAATTCCTTTGATCTGATAAAGAAGGCCTTGACTGAGGCACTCGTGCTTATGAGACCCGATTACTCAGAAAAGTTGTTGGACCACATAGTATCAGTAGAAGGAGTCAATATTGATCCCAGCCAAATTGAAGCAATTCAAACCTTTTCACTCCTAAGATCTATGAAAGAAGTCCAATCTTTCCTTGGAAAAATTGATTTCCTAAGAGGTTTGTTCACTCGTCAGATGGAAAACTTATAACAACCATGTTGAATAAGGGAAATGAATTTAAGTGGACTATTGAGTCTTGAAATTCCTTTGATCCGATAAAGAAGGCCTTGACTAAGGAACCTGTGCTTATGAGACCCGCATTACTCAAAGGATTTCTTTATTTCTACTTTTGCTCTATCGGTTAAGAACGTAAATATCAATATAGCATAGAAAAAACCCTGTAATAAGTACTCAACGCCTTGAAAAAGATAAATTTAGATAATAAGCCTCTTGAGGGGACAACCTCCTTATGCCCACATAAATGCATGTACAATTACAAGATGACTAAAAATGAAAATTTCTCCTTGGTATATATAGGAGACTAGGATAATTACAACTAATGGAATAAAGTCGACATAAATAAAATAACATTACACGTAATATGCCCCCACTAAGGGGTAATGACACCATTTAGGGCTTAACATGCCCTCCCCTGAGACAAGTGTTGTTTGCAATGCTTGAGTAAATCTGGATGCTTGCATAAAAGACTCTTCCCAAGTGGAATCTTCTGATTTATAGCTCTCCATTTAATGAGATACTCAAATGGATCTATTCCTCACCGAAAATTCTTGTGTCGTTGATGGCTTTTAGGCTCCACATGATTTTTCTTCTTCTCTATTAAGTTTTGAAATATAGTTTGAACTGGGTTTTTGTCGCCTATAACCTTCTTTTAAGCATGAAACATGGAAACTAGGTGTACTCACGAAGATACAGGAAACTCCAACTTGGTAAGTTATAATACCAATATTTTGAAACATCTTATAAGGGCCATAGTACTTTGGTCGATAATTTATTATCCTTCTTAGATTGCTTGAGGAACATCTTATAAGGGACAGTCTTAAAACACCCAATCTCCTACTTCCAAAACATCTTTCACTAAGATGTTGATCTAATTATTGTTTCATCATATTGTGCCATGCAAGTAGGTTTTCTTTTAATATTTGGAGAACTTGTTGTTGATGCTCAATGTGATTTTTCCACTGCTTGAACCTTTAGATTTTTCTTTTAGGAAGAAGTGATGGAAGCTGTGGTGGTATCCATAGAGTGCCATAATGGTGTGCCATTTTGTTGCAAAGATGAAAGGAAGCATTATACTACCTCATTCCTGCCAAGGGTAACCATTTGAAATCCATTGTGTTTGTTTATCGAGAGCGATGAACGTGAGCCTTCTAGACATTTTTTCTACTCACTCGGCTTGTCCATCGACAGATGATAGGATGAGTTATGAGCCAATTGAGTACTCCAAACAAGAAAATAATTATGTCCAAATGTCCAATGAAGATGGGATCTCTGCCACTTATAATAATCTTTGGCTGCTAAAGCTTTTGAACTGCTTCCATGAATGCAAGTGGAAATTGCACTGCCTTTTGAAGGGCATGAGAGAGTGCACAAAGTGTGTGTACTTGGTCGGGCCTATCAATCACCATGATGACACTTCTTTTCATCTGGGATTTCGTAACCCTATGATGAAACTTATCCCAAACCTCCTCCTAACTGAATTTAATGGCTTATCGGTTGTAAAAGACTCAGTGGTCTTAATTGTTTCTAATTCTATTTTGTTGGCAAACCAAACATTCTTCCACAAACATTTGAACATCAATTTTAAGGCCATCCTAAAAAATCCTTCTTGACCCTATGGTAGGTTTTCAAAATCCCGAAAGTGTCTCCTATTGAGAGGTGTGCAATTCAAATAGTACCTTTTGTTTGAGTTAGGAGTTCTTACATAAATATAAGCAATATTTGTACCATAGTGAATCATTTTTCCATGTAATGTATCCGGTGCACTGGAACTCAACAACCTTGAATGAGAGTCCACACTTTTGTCATTTTTCCATTCATCCTTTCTTCTATTATCCAATCGCCAGATAGATCGAGATAGCACAGAGAAAGCCTCAACATTTTCATCCTTTTTTGAGAGTGCATTTACCACAACATTTTGCTTCCTTTTTATATAGACGATTTCAAAATCATAACCCAATATCTTGGTTACCCATTTTTGTTGTTCTTCAAGATAGTGTTTGTTCCAAGAAGTATTTAAGACTATCATGATCCTGCTTTGGACCTTTAAAGTCTTACTCATTAGGTATGGACACCATTCTTCCAATGCCAGTATTTCCATCTCATAAATGGGTTTGTGTAAGTCCTTCCTGAGTATCGACCTTCCAAAGCCAGGGGCCTTTCTTCTGCATTAGGACAACACCAATTCCATTTCCCGAGGCATCACATTCCACAATAAAAAAATTGTGAAGTCAGAGTGGTCAAGACAGAGCTTTGCACATCACCTCTTTGGTTGTCTAAAAGATTTAGTTTTCTATGGAGTCCATGAAAATGTGCATCCTTCTTAGTTAGTGTCAAGTAAAGGTGCTTCTATTCTTCCATAGTGCCGAATAAACTTTTGGTAGTAACTCACAAACCCAAAAATCCTCTAAGATTCTTCTCAATGTCTTGGGAATCGGCCAGTACATCATGGCCTTAGTCTTGTTAGGGTCTACCTTGACACCTTCATGGAGATACAATATGACCTAAATATCACCTTCACTCCAAAGAAACATTTAATTTGGTTTGGCATAGTTGTTTCTCCTTTAGTAGTTGTAACACCTGTCAACATGTCGACATGATCCTCCCAAGACTTGCTATATAGATTAATATATCATCATCAAAAAATACTAACACAAATTTTCAAGGAAGGGCTTGAAATGGAATTCATCAACCCTTTTGGAATGTGGTGCATTTGTAGGACAAAAGGCATGACCAAAATTCATAATGGCCTCTATGATTTCAGAATGTTGTTTTGGGATATATTCTTCTCCTTTAATAGTGATCTTGTTGAGCTCTCATAATCTAGACACATACGCCCATGAGTTATCTTTTCTTGAATACCATTACCATCTAGATAAGAGGATACTCTTTGGCTAGGTCTAATAATGTCAGCCCCTAACATTTCTTCAACCATGCACTCAATTTCACTCTTCTAGGCATATGGATTTGTATGGTCTGATGTTAGAGGGACATCTCAGAATTAGGGGTGGAATATCATGATCATGATTTCGAATGGGTGGAAGACCTTTGGGAATATCTTCAAATACTTTTGAATGCTTATCAATGATCCCTTGGAGATCTAGAGGAATAGATGTCTCTGGATGTTTGAAACTAAAGTGACATAGGCCAGCAATAACACCTTTTGATGCCCCTTTTCAATAATTGTTTGCCATTAGAGCTTATCACCTACCTAGTTTCTGCATTTTCACCTCTAATCCCAATTTTTTTTCCAATGAAAATTTCATGAAAAGTTCTTGAAAATTAAAAGTTTCATTGTTCCTACTGATTGTAATCCATTGGATTCCTTGTACAACATCAACACCAAAGAATCATTGGACTATTCCATTACATATTCCCATAGTAAGATTGATCTTATTGCATTTTCCCTGAGCACTTGATAGTTCCTCCATATGCACCATTACTTGAAATCCTCAAGCAAAATTAGATATACAAAGCAAATTGATATCTTTGGCTAATCGATAAAGGAATGAAATTATGAGTATTTTGCTCCAATCAATTAGACTATTACCTTTTGTTTTTGATATATCCTTTGATCTTGAGGGATTGAGGAGTGCTAATTCCACCCAATGCATTACATGATATCATGGGAGTCAATTATTTAGACAAAATTGCTTCTATGCTTTCATCTCGAGATGGTTCTTCTTCTTCTTATTCTCTTCCTCTTCACAATCTATGTAGAATAATTTATTCTCACCACACTTATGTCTCATCACATTTATTGTCACAATTAAAGCATAAATCTTTTTCTTTTCTTTCCTCCAATTGTTGAGGTGTCAACTCAGATCGAGGTGTTTTAGAAGAAGGATCATTATTCTCTATAGTCATAGATTGATCCTAGTAGCCATATAGCCATATTTTACTTTTAAACATTTCACAATTCTAAAATGTATTCTCCAATGATTTGGGTTCCCATGAGAACCTCATGTTGAATTTTATCCTTTAAAGTTCCTATGAATACACCAATCAAGTGTCTATCCTCGAATATCCAAGTACTTATATTCAATCTTTGGAAGTTCTCAATGCCTGTAATTGAACGAACCCTTTGCCTGATATTATTTATCAAATTGTCTAAAAGAATGTACTGTTCCGTATCCTCATAGTGCTATCATTTCTTCAGTGAAAATTGTCCAAGTGACGAGTGATTTGCAAGAGCAAAGCCATCGAGCATTCATTAAATTGATTGGTTCCTAAATATAAAGAAGCAATCTGATCTCCTTTTGTGTATGTGGCACATTATGTAGATCAAAGAATTGCTCCATCCAAGTATCCAGCGTGGATTGGGTCCTGCCATGAAACTTCCTCATCGACATCTTAGGAACTTGGTTGGTCTTCAACCTAAAGTTGGAGTTTCTCCATTCTTGATTCACTCTTGTGTCCTCATCATCATGAATTTCATGGGACACGCTTACTGTGTGTCCTCTATTAGAAATTTCAATACTTCTATGATCTCCCTTTTAAAACCATCCATCCTTAGTATCCATTATTGCCTCCAATTTAGCTTCAATTGAATCCATCATACCTTATAGTTCATCTTTTGTCACCGTGGTTCTTTGTAATCTTTTATGTCCCTACGCATTTTTTTCACTTTCATCAAGAGTCCAAGTAGGACTTCTTCTCGAGGCTTATTTGGTGTAGAAGTTCCCTTTGGGTGGCATGTTTGCCAAGCATCACTTTTGAACCTTGATTTTGAGGTGGTTTTGCTAGACAATCTTTCTTCTACCATATCTCCAAAGTTTCGGCCCTTCTGGTATGAAACTTTGTTTTATATCAATTATTTTGAAACTCGTACCCAAAACACTCCATAGGTCTGATCAAAATTGGATTTTTATATGGAATTTATGGTAACTTCCCCACACAATCCTGATGATTTTTCCTTCCAGAGATCTCAGCTTGTATAGCGTGCCCCTGACAAAATAATTGATATAAAATTCTGAAACTTGTACCCAAAATACTACAGACTGGCTCAATTATCCAATGCAACCATTCTCACTCAATTTAGATACTCACTAGGTTACAATAGTTTTACTCGAATATTCTTGAGACTAGTCAATAGGACTAGTCAGACACTTATCTTCCATGTGGTGTATCTACAAATGTAAGATGACCTTTAAGATAATTGTTTTACCACAGGTACCTTTATTAATTTATGTGAATATCCTCCCATTTCAAGGTTTGAAAAGTTACAAAATTCTTTTATAGTGAAAATTCCACAATGACTACTTTCAGGATGATTCCATAACCATCTTACATACCAGAGATCCAAAAGTATAAAGACTCAAGAGATGAAATTTTAACTTCAACGTACCTTGAACCATATACTAAATATCCCCTGGGCTGTTCCTTCCAAACATTTTATAAAAATGTTATAGTGGAAAATCTAATGGGTGTCTCGTGATGTGAAAATAAACCCAAAGACCTTGAGCCATGATACCATGTTAAGAACCAAATATCAATATAGTATAGAAAAACCTTAGAATAAGTAGTCAACATCTTTGAAATAGAGAGAAATTCAGATAATAAGCCTCTTCGAGGGGGAAACCTCCTATGCCCACATAAATGTACAATTACAAGATGATTCAAATGAAAAATGTCTCCTTGGTATATATAGGAGACTAGAGGTATAATTACAACCAATGGAATAAACCCGACATAAATAAAACAACACATTAATGTAATATGCCCCAATTAAGGGGTAATGAACCATTATTTAGGGCTTAACATCATTTGACACTGTAGTGGTTGTTCTATTTACAGAAAATGCTGAAGGGTTGGAGCAACCCATCTCCTTTCACTTGGGCACGAGAGATGCTGAGGTAAATATGACATGATGGAAAAGAAGGCCTAAAATTTGGTTAAATATGATCCATATGGATATCATTGGTAATAATTCACCTTTTCCAATTGGCTCAAACGCTTTTCCCGACAATTTTGGCAATTTACTATTTTAGCAATTTTAACTTCGGGCCATTTTGAGGGCCTAAATGAAGGTTTTCAGATCGAGCTCCTCAATGAAATCTAAAGGAATAATTGATCTCCAAAATGAATCTCCCCGATGATATCTTTCCAACGGGCTATTATCATCACATGCCTAAAATGGAGATCGTGTAAAAATTTACTTGACCCTAGTTGATGTATTTACTTACCCAAACGAGGCCCACGACTTTGGCACTTCATCTCCTAGGTTAGGGTTTTGGATGTTCATAGGTTTTTGGCATTATTGTTTATTGTAAAAGTGCCTTAAGAGCCCTACATTGTAACCTTTTTATTCTTGCACCACGCTGTCATTACATCTCTTCTCCTCGTGAGATAAGCCGACACGATTCTAGAAAGCTTGTTTCCGCTGTAATTTACAGTACCAAATTATTTCGCTATTGAATAGAAAACTAGTTTTATCAGATTCTCATATTTTGTGTTAATCAATTTGTTATCAATCCAGATTCATTTTGTTCTGCCCATAAACTGGATCGCTGGTATCGTAACGGGTCTACCTTTGTCATCTTAATGCATGTCCCCAACGAGGTTCCAGTACAAAGAGTAGGGTCTCGGGATCTTGTTTCTCTCTGAGGACGTAAGCTCGCACTCCAAAGCGACCTCCCATGGCAGAGGAAAATAAATATGATGGGACAGAGATCCTTCAAACCGTTGATTGAGGGAATCCTCATGCAACAGGAACGAGATGATGGATAGTTTTACGCAACTCCTTCTGCGACTACCAACAAGCCGACGATCTTTCTTCGAATCCATGCTATTCCCCTTCAAGGTATAAATAACTTCAATATTCCTATATTTGAAGGTCATAGATGCAGATGTTGTATACAAGTGGTTGAATTCCATTTTAGAAGGGCATTTTCCTCATTCCATAACTTCTTCTAATAGAGAAAGATTGCATTTTGGCGCCCCTCAAAAGCCGCTCCCCATGTCAAAGATTGCGGGAAACTTTCAGTGAGAAAAAAGGAAACAAAGGAAACCTTAATATTTATAGTCACGACCACCTAAGAATCCATCAGGGATGCTATTAAGAAATAATATTTACCCTGGGCCGGAAGTTATGACAACTCAGATACAAAATGGACCACACCGGGGCAAGAAAGAGACTGTCATATTCTCACAAATATCTTCCATACCCTGCGCACTAAGCCGGGTATCAAAGATCTCAGAGCAACATTTGGTGTTCAAGTATCATAGTGCTATGCATACATATCTAGACCTAAATGGAATTTCCGGACATCTCATCCTTTAAGGCCTACTGATATGCCATCAAAATCGAAAGGTGGCTCAAATAAAAGACGCCATAATTTGGGCCTCGAACCCTCACAACAAAATCTCAGAAAAAGGTGGCCTCAACCCACCGTAAAAAGGACAGAGAAATATGGATATATCAGACAACTAGTCCAAGCCGCAAGCAAAGAAGGACATCGAAGATAAAGAAAGATACTACAAAGTGGTGTGACTTCCATAGATCCCTTGGCATAACATTGCTGGCTGCCACTCAAAGCAGTCAAGCAGGGCCGGGCGAAAGCTCTAATCAGATGCGATTCCTAATTCTCTAAGACAGTAACCGTGAAGGGGAAGATGACTATTGATGTGGGAACCAGTTCCACTGTTGTTACCAATTAAGCTCCACCGTGAACTGTGACAGAGCCGTAAGAAGGAGAGCACTTTCCATTCACAGATGTGTGAAAGGCACCCAAAGGCACTTCATCGTTGATAGTGGTAGCCAAAAAGAACCTCTTTCATCCAGCAAAGGTCTTCGCTAATTGGCCCTCGGCTAACAACCGTAATTCCAAACCATACACTATTGGATGGTTCCGCCAAGGAAGTGATCTTTGCATCACCACCGCTGTTGATCGTTGTACGACACATCGCTCTCCTTCAAAGATGAGGTATTGTGTGATGTTGTCTTACTCAAGTTTCAGGATGTTCTTTTGGGCTAACTTATTTATGGAAACGCCATGTTTTATATGATTCTAGGCCTCAGAGGGTTATTATTACTTTGAACAGAAATTGTACAGGATAATTTCCAAGGCAGCCCCAATTTAGTGCTATTTCCTTTGATCTCTTCTAAGCAATGCAGAAATGTCCATCTCTCAGATGGGGGAAGTTTGTCTTCTTCGTGATTCTCTCTCGTATCATGAAAGATCACAACCACATATAGGGTCTCAGCGACCGACCTCTCCACAATGCCAGGCAAGTAGGATAAGGTCAGCGTAAGAATACTCGATATCTTCTTCTCACCTGTTGTGTACTCCTCTCTGCGACCGCCAGTCAAGAATTCCATCAATCCGACCTCGGCGCAATTAATTACCAATGGGCCAAATTTATCGCCATTATTTGTTAGAGAATGAGGATCAAGAGAAAGATCCAAGAATCAGCTTCCAGGCACATCCGCCTAAAATTACCTTGATGAGCTCAATCATGCTTTGTACGTAAGAAAGATGGAACTCAAGACTCAGTATTGATTACCTGCCTCAATAAATCAGAACCATACCCAATTCCCCTGAATCAATGACCTCCCTTGATCAACTCACTGGGAAAAATATTTAGTAAATTGATCCGTCCGGCTACTACCAAGTCCCGGAGAACAAAGATGTATGGAAGATCAAAGTTTCAAGTCAAAGGAAGGCCTTTTGAATGGTTGATCATGCCCTTTGGTTTGACAAATTATCCAACCACTTTCACGAGGATGATAGACGATATCCTACAAACTTTCACCAACATTTCCTTTGTAGTGGTGTATCCGATGACATTCTAATTTACAAAGAAGACAAATAAAATTAATTTGTAACATGATATTCAGCAGGGTTCTCACACCCCTGTGAGTAAATACGTTATACCAACTTGAAAATGCTCTTCAGCATGGGATGTGGTCCATTACTCAGGCTACATCATTGATCATCATGGTGTACATGTGGATCCAAACAAGATCCAAGTCATCCATGATTGGCTGCCCCAACAACACTCACTGAGTTTCTAGAGCTTCTTTGTGGGCCTTGCCAATTCTACCATAGCTTCATGTTG
Source organism: Picea sitchensis (assembly GCA_010110895.2). NCBI lineage: Eukaryota > Viridiplantae > Streptophyta > Pinopsida > Pinales > Pinaceae > Picea > Picea sitchensis. The sequence continues at coordinate 8,999 of SNQJ01S0183030.1, read as the reverse complement.
GTTTCTCCCATATTGCATGGGCCCTCAACCAAATAAATAGAGGGTGGTAAGGACAAATTTGTGTGGGGTCGGTCCTAACAACAAGCATTTGATGATTTTAGTAGTGCTTGTACCAAGATTTCTCACTACTGCACTAGAACATCCCTTTGAGATCGGTGACAACATGCTTCGGTTTCATATTAGAAGGCTGCTTCACTCTCAAACATTTTACTCACACTATGGCCTATCATAGTGAGACATCGTTAGATACTGTCCGTAAGTACCATCTACTTACTTACAAAGAAATATACTCCATTGTGAAAGAATGTTGCTAGTGGACATTACATTCTTTGGAAGGAGACAATCATCCATGACTCCATCATGCTTCATTGTAGTTCATGCAGACACAAGGTAAATTGCGTAATGACCACCATCAAAGTGGTCCACATACTTGCAACAATTCCAATCTCAACATCAAGTATAAAATGTGAAGCACCAATCATGACGTTGATTGCCTTAGTAGACCGCCAATCACGACACTCACCATGATGATAGACTCTTATGTCAGTGAGACATGATGGATGGCCCTAACTCTATGAGATGAATTTATCATTTACCACCTACTAAATGTTGGGTGCAAACGCAGTTGTCGATAATTTCCATCTTTCAGGATGGGTTGTTGTGTCGTTCGGGCCATATATCTATATAACCTATCAAGTGAGCTGGTGAGAAGATTATCTAGGAAGCCTAATATAGTCAATGAAAGGTGGACACTCTAACATCGAAAATACAAGGACGATGCTACAAAAATATTTCACTGGCCGTAAACTTCACAGAGGTCAACAAGTATACTGTGGTCATGCTGGTTCATGCCATTACAAACCACTCACTAAGAAACAAGGCATACACACCCCTCTACCTACTCCCCGACAAAAGCTATGGGAATCCATCTCAATGGATCTACATGTTGGGACTCCTATCACTCAAGCTGGAAATGACTGGTTTTGTGGTTGTTGATCTCTCTTCCAACATGGTGATTTTAGTTGTCTCCCAAGTAAGAAGAGCATCAAGGTGAGGCTACTACAAGCTCTTCTCTTTGAACAAGTTCAAGGTGACATTTTGAATCCCACAAACCATTATCTCGCATCAGATAGTCGATTTCACATATTCCAAGGTCAAGCTTCTCCTCGTCATCACTGATACCTCAAGCTCACTAAATTCAATGGCCTTCCAATTCTAGACATATGGCCAAATCCCAGGTTGTAAATCTAATGATGTAGTATATCCTTCACATGTATAATTCCAAAGCATCCTTTCACATGGGATGATAGTCTTCCTTATGTCCATCATATCTAAGCAATCGAGCCCTCAGATAGCTCACAACCTACTATGCCTCCTTTCAAGTGGGGTTGGGATTCCAAACATTGTCCCATAGATGTTGCACTTCCTTTTACGGTCACCTCTCAACTCTCATATCCTCCTCCAACTGAAGTTGACAAAGCCACCCATCTATTGAGAGGATCCATCACATCCACCAATAGGTTCTTTATATCCTATAGAAGTCCAATGATAATTACAAGTAGTGCCATGATTAACACTGGGTGCAACATAAGTTTTAGGTGGTTGACAAAGTTTGGTTGCACTTATGTAAAGAACACCTTACAAGACCCCATCGGGAGCTTAGACTACTCCATTATGGTTGTACACCATCACCAAGGTCATGGGGATAATTATTTGAGCTCAACATTCTCCTTTCTTTGGCTCCATCTGTGTTGTTCAACGTGGATCTCCTTCTGCCACTCTTTTATTTCCCACCATTATTGGACACTGGCTAGCAAACAACTCGACACAAACAGAGCTCAACTCCCCACCGTGATACAACATGCATCCAGATCAGATTGTCGACAGATAGGATCAAGGGCACTCACAACAAAGGATCCAACTTTATCGTGACGTCGCCAAAGGTATTCTCGCACTACAAGTGGCTCACCCGGCCAAATTCAGTAAATTTCCTTATCCGATGGGGACTCAAATGAATGTAAAACCCATTTCTCTTTCCTAAGGAGGGAGATTGATCCATATGGATATTGGTGGCCACTCACCTTTTTCCAATCGGGTTCAAAATAGTTTTATGACAATTTTGGCAATTTACTATTTTATGCAGGTTTTAACTTCCGAGGCCATTTTGAGGGGCTTCAATGAATTTTGTTAGATTGAGCTCCTCACCATATTTAAATACATAATTGAGCCCTAAAAATTAATATCCTCTAAGATTCATTTCCAATGGGCTATCACACAATTAAAACGAAGATCAGATAATAAAAGTTACAACCCCTGAAGTTGATGTACTAACTTACCTAAACGCCTACATGACTTTTGCTTCATCTCCTAGGGTTAGGTTTTTGGATGTTCAGGGTTTTGGAATTATTGATTATTGTAAAATTCCTTCAGATCCTCATTGTAACTCTCTCCTTGCGAATGCTAATTAACACACATCTCTCTTTCCTAGATAATCGGCCACCATTCCAACAAGCTTGTTTCCACCACATTTTACTCTGCTTCAAATTTTATTTGCATATTGAATAGAAAACCAGCTTTTATCAGATCTCTCAAGTATTTGTGTTAAGCACCTATTAATAATCTAGTCTATTTCGCTCTTCTCATAAAATACGGATCAAAATCTCTCTAGGCTTTCAAAGTTTATCTCCCTACTGCAATCATCGTGATATGTCCCTTTCAATCAAGAAGGACATTTTTATTCAGCCAGACATAGATGGGAGGAGAAGTCGATGGATTGCCAAAACTTAATTTGACTCCGAGATAAAACCCACCAAATTGATTAAAGGTCAAGGTTTTAGCTAGACTGCTATCAATCTAATTCTGTACCCTTGGGGTAAGCTTCATCAACTAATCCTCATAAAATCAAGAGGGGTTGAACCATATGATATTAAATGCCTCGTGAAGGCCCCCATTAGCGTGATTCCCTTCGCAGATAAGGATGTCATATATTTTCTAAAAGAGTTGCAGCCCCCTGATGGCATGCAAAGGAACAAGGAAAGATCTTTAAATCTCAAAGCCATTAAATACTACCTTTGTCGGTCAAATTTTATATTGGAAAGACTCCCTGGCTAATTCTCAGGATGTTTAGACCCACACGAATCACAAAGGATTATGTCGTAATTTCATGACAGTTCATGTGGGGGAACTACCGGGAAAATGATGGCTCATAATAGTCTTAGGGCTGTTTATTTATGGCCCACTCTATTCAATTCATGTTTGCACAAAATTTAGAGCCTATGCTAAATGTTAGAAATTCTCAAGAAAGCAATGTACTAAAGCCCCTTCCATTGAAACCTATGATTTCTTTAGGTCCCTTCCAGCAGTGGGGCCTAGAATTCATCGGGGAGATTCATCTTGCATCCAATCCACAAGATAGATGGATCTTGGGATTTAATTACGCATTATTTTATCATGATAGAAGCTATCTACAAGGAATGAATCCCACAAGGTAATCATTAGCTTCCTAGAGGATATCATAGAAAGGTTTGACTGTCCATGCAATTTGACACCATAACATCAAGATCTTTCAAAGTTAAACCATTGATCCATTTCTCGAAAGGCTTTAGAATTGCTACCATCCACTCTAATTTCTACTATCCAAGGCAATGGATTAGCAGAGTCCTCTTAACAAAAGCTTCATCAAAATCATCAAAAGACTCTTAGAGGACAAATAAAGAAAGCATGGGATTCAAAGCTCAAATTTGGTTTGAGGGATGATAGAGTGACAACAAAAAATATCTCTTGGCATCTCCTTCACCTTGTATATGGATCACAATTTTTCCTTCCTCAACTCACCTTGTGAGTAGCAAAGTTCTTCCAAGACTCGCTTTATCAACCCTATGATATGACTGAGGATTGATCACCTAGTAGAAGTACAAATGTACTTAGAGCAAGTGATGGACAGAGTAATGTGACCGCCGCAGAAAATCAAGGTGCCTTTGATAGGAGAGAGAGAAGAAAAGAGGATTTTCGTATGCGAGAGCTAGTGCCTGTACCGGGATGCTTCAGACAAGACACAAGGGAAAAGCATGGTAAATTTGAGGCCCTTTGGATCGGACCCTTTAATATTTCTAAGACTTTTCCCAATAATACTTATAGGTAGAAAAAATCTGGAGGGTGGTGAAGTTTTTTCTAGCCCTGTATATGGGCACTTATTGAAAAGGTTTTTTGGTTTAAAAGCTCTGTTTGACGCCCCACCATTGTAAATATCGTCTATGTTTTATGTCTATTTTGTTTTAGGTAGGAGACTCCATAACCCAAAGAAAGGCACTGGAGTTGCACATTCTTAGCAGCTCGCAGGGAGCACGCCATCCCATGTGGATCCAATGTTAGCACATAAGCCGGTCATGTTTTGGTGGATATGATATTAAATTAGGTCCGTGGATTTTCCCTCGCTCTTTTCCCCTCTTTGTCTGCCGTGAATCATCATAGATTTCTCCTCCGTATATTTTCCTTTGTTTTTTTTCTTTCATCCTTTGGTTGATTGGTTTTCCTTGTCGAAGTTTTCGTGAGAGATGTTGGCCCCGAGCTTTTTTGTTCCCCTATGGCCGATTACTTCTCTTTTTTCATTTATTACCGAGTCTTTGTTTTTTTTTCCCAAGTCCTAGACGTGTCATCCAATTATTCATTATTGCAGTCGCAAAGATCAAGAGCGTCTTATATGGAATCAAGTGAGCGTGGGAATCGAGATTTCAAATTTTGAGAGATTATGCATCAAGGATCGTAAAATCCATTCGGGAAGGGGAATATTTAGGTCATCCATTTGTGAGAAGTAGAGGGTCGTTGATTTGACTTCAACGATTTTGGGAATCGAGAGTTAGGGATTCTCATTGCCAAGTGCACCTATTAGCCCGAAGCCCTGAAATGTGAAATCCCAATTTCGTGATTTCATGAATCGGATGTTTCCCAGGAGAAGCATCTCTTCCTCCTGAAACACCTAAATCGCGGAAAGATCCTAGAATTGGGCCCATGGTCCTAGCATCCGGTCACAAAGGAAGAAGGTCCAGGAAAATGGGCTAGAAATCGTCGCGATAGTTGGCATTCTCAGATTAACAAGGAACAACCTGTGGACGCCCATTTTGAAGGCAAGTCTCGATTCACCGATCTCAACGCATCGCTTCATGATTCCGCATCGCGATATTGAAGCTAAGATGTAAAGGAAAAACTCCCAAATGAGAAACCCCAAACACTTCGGGACAGAATGAGGTCACGACCCACAATCACATGTGGCAGTTGAAAAGAGCCACACCAAAGGGGTCGAGAACGTTTGTATTAACAACAAAGGAAGGCAACATGGTTTCAAGGTTCCAATTTTAACTCAGCAAGTTAGGAGCACGGCCTAAGAGCATTCATTATGGACGCCTCGGCCTATCTCGATCCCAATATGCAGCATGAAGTCAAGAAGGTGGCTGAAACCTCATTTCAACCACAAATAGGAAGCATGGAAGCACCTAGCCATGGAGGTGGGTCACAACCCAAGGTCACCTCGCCATGAAATTTTCCCTGAAAACCCATAACGTCTTAGATCTATGCCCCACAAAGGAAAGCCCGGCAAAATTTAATGTATGAGAAGAAATGCAAATCTTTGAATGTAGGGGTCCAATTGATTCCCTGGGGGATGTTAGCAGTTCTCAGTATATATACTCATGTTTTATATTTGTATGGTCGATGGCTGAGCCAAGCTCCCCGATTTGGAAAGTTTTAGCAGTGCCTCCTGGTTCTCCTCTGCTATAGATATGTATTTGACTTTTGTTTAATGTGAAAGTTACTTCCTTTATCTTGTGTAATCAGTTGTGTTGGGTAAACACCGAAATGCGGAGGATCCAAATGAGGAAGTGTTTTGTGATGGAGGTTTGATCACTGCAATATTTACACAAGTTTTAGTTAGTTTCCTATGTTACCTTTCCCTCTCACACTAAATATCTCGGGCATGGATGATCCAACTGAAGCTCATCAGTGATCAGTATTTGTAATGTACTTTTGATTGCGCATCACAAAGCAGCCACTTTTATTGAAATTCTAAATTCAAGAGGATCTTGTATTTGAAGCTTTTCCTCCTTAGGATGCTAAAGGGTCGATGTCCACAACACACCATTTCATTCTCCTCAAATTATTCCTCTTACTCACCCTAATGCAATTTAATGATCACAGATCAAGACCTCACTTATCTCTGTATTTCCAACCCATTTTTTCTAAGTTAGAACGATATAATCTTGAGACTATGTCCATTAGGACCATTACCCTTAAATTTATATTCATATTGTGACATACAAATTGATGGTATTACCTGCCACAATCCAAAGGTGACTTATGGTACTAACACAATTATATACAATGTGCAAAGAATAATACATACCCAACAATAGAGATGGTTGTCGTGATATTATGATAAAGGTCTCCAATATTGTCCTTATTTGATAATAAATTTAATGCATTATTTCAACTTTGAAAGATCATCTTTATCTTTGGAGAAGATTAAGTGATTTTGGTTATCATAATTATTTTCAATGGGGATTTTGTACATGACAAAGTTTAGAGTTAGGGTCAATGGGGCTTTTGTGCATGAAAAAATTTAGGAGTTAGGGTTCAAGGTCTAAGTCGGGCTCTTGTAATTTAGGATGTCATGATTTACTATTTGATATATTCAAGGATATTATATATCACATAATACACGAAAGCACAAGCCCATGGGATTACAAGTCATTCGCTGATTGATGATTAATAACATTATATCTGATGTTGTAGAGCTTGGACAAGCTCAATACCAAAACAAATTCTCACCAAGTCTCTTTAGAGTCTTTTGTATCTACTATCTAAAACAAAGTCTTCATCTAAACATAAATAATTAGGATTGGAATCATCATTTAAAATAATAACTTGAATAATTGTTATCCTTTTTCGAACGGGAAAATTGTTGATTTATATATTATATAATTTATTTTCATAATAAAATGTTTACATTCACCGCTATGAGAAGTCTGCTGAAAGTGGAATGAGAATGATAAGTAAGTCTTTCATCTATAGAAGTCTTTCGGCTAGCAAATGATAGAAGATCATAAGAGAAAATATGACGAGAAGTAAATAAAAGAGAGCTGCTAGAACTACTAAGAGGCCGACAAATCTTATAATTTTCTATAAATAACTATGCATTTCTAAGGACTGTGGGATAGGAATTTAATCTTTCTATATTGAGAAAGACCGAGGAAGTGAAAAAATGATCTTAAAAAGGGTTAAGAAGAGGTGGGGGGCCCTCATGTCCATCTATCCATAAGTTGTAAGTGAGGATTCCTACCTTTTTTTGTAGTGTTGTCTTTGATAATTGATCAACAAATTTGTTGTGATCTCGATAAATGTGGTTGTATTTGAGATTTTTGAAAGTAGTATGAATCATTCTAATTCTGTCCTTCTAATATAGGAGTGAGATAGTTGGAGGTCTCCCCTATTGTTCAATCACTCAATGATAGATATGAATCTCCAAGAACCTGAAGGACTTCAATATGAAGTTTGGAGGCCAAGTATAGTGTGGCCCAGACACCGAAAAGTTTTTCCCTGGTATTGGTGTCCGTACCACGGTTGAAGGTCCATTTGTAATATGTATTTTGTGTGGTTTTAATCACCCCTCCAACTCCACTCTGAGATCCATCTAAGAGCGCTACTCCATCGAAGCATCCAATATATGTGTCTTATAATACATGGACCATCAATGTATGTTGTGGAGTTGGCTTGTTGGCAAGAGCGACATTCCAAGTGTTGAAAATTCCAAGAGCTTTGTATGTTGCAACACTTACAGAAGGGGTCCCACATTCGAAAATCATTTTATTCCTTTCCAGCCAAATAGCCCAACAAATAAGGGATGGTAGATGCATGTGTTTATGTTCCTTTTGTGCCCATCTATCAAAGCAGTTTGGGAGCGAGGTCTCATCCCAAATGGTTTGTAATTTTAAAATCAAAACAATTATTTTTCAAACTCCTCGCTCTAGAGAATGAAAATTGATAAAAAGATGATTTGGTGATTCTGAATCAGTTTTGCAAATATGACAAAAGTTAGGCGCCACCCAACCCTTTTTTAGGAGGATGTCCCATGTATTGATTTTGTATTCAGCCACAAACTAGGTGAAGTATTTGACTAGGTCCAAATATGGATCCTCCAACCTCTGACATTCGTATGGCAAAGAGAATTCATGATAGCAGCATATACACTATGAACAAAGATAATACCTGATCAGTCGCCACCCATCCACTGTAGTTGATCAAAAAAATCGAAAAGATGTATACCCGATTGTAAAATATTCGAGCAGAAGGATTCCCATTTGCGTGAGAGCTTTGAATTGAGGTTGAGAGAAGCACTGGTAATCCAACTATCAGGCTAGTAAGCCAAATTGGTTACAACCCGAATTTGGTATAAGTACCAAATATTATTTTTATGAAGGTGCGCTATCAATTGCGGGGATAAAGATGTTGTATTGGCCATTCCAAGGATACGATCTCGTCCTAGAGAAATTTGATGCCCCGAACCTGGGAACCAGGAGAGCCATCGGGTGATCAAGGGTTTGTATTTTGTAATATTCCTCCAAAAATAAGAGGTCGATCTGGTGGTATCCGTCTCTAAATTAAGCCAGTTGTTGACTGTGTGGTGGTAGAGATATTTATTATGTATGACAGAATGCCAGATGCCAGAAAGATTCAGAGCGTGCCAGAGAGATTTGGTCGCAAGTGCTTGACTAAATTGGAATAGATTTTGAAACCCCCAACCTCCCTTTTGTTTTGGTTTTGACAGGGATTTCCAACTGCAGAGGTGTTGACGATGATGATCAAAAAAGCCCGACCAAAGAAAGTTGAAGATCAGCTTGCGGAGTTTAGTCAGGACCAAGGAAGGGATGTAATCTAGGGCCATCCAATACACAACCTGTCCTTCGAGGAAATCTTTGATAAGGGTAAATTGGCCTACAAGAGAGAGCCAC
>SNQJ01S0183029.1:0-16293 GCA_010110895.2 Picea sitchensis | reverse complement strand
ATTTAGAAACACAAAAGTGTAGCCACAATTTATAGAGGTGATGATAGGGAAAATTCTTGACTAAGGAAGAATTTGTTGAGAAAGAAAATCATCTTAAGGAACTAGATCGAGTCAAACTTGATAAAATTAAACCACACATAACATATCCTATGTTAGATAGAAAAGATTGATCTTGATTGGATAATCATATAATTTGTCATCTATTTTTGTACGTTTCGGGTGGAAAAATTGGAGTTATTGACTTGTAGGTCCCATTTCGGGGGCATGTCTCTCTTTGAAGACTTGGGGTATCGAACCTTTCAAATCTTGTTTGAGGCCTTACATGACTATATTTTGGGTCAAAACTTTGCAAGCATAATTCAAACCTCTTGACTCTATTTTAAACTTGATATCTTTCCAACAACTTGAAAATCACCTCAATTGGAGTTCATATGTGGAAATTGTGCCTCATTCAAGTTGACCTATCTTTTTGACCACCATGATATTGATTGGATGCCACATCAACTTCCATTAGTCATACATGTGGAGATAATCACATGTGGTATTTCAATATTGTTCAATTATATGGACATTTACGATACCTATAGAGTGTAAGCAAATATTGATATAAATATAAAAAGATATCGTTTATGAAATGGTCATTTTGATTTAAGAGATTGATTGAGGGTGGGCGCAAACTAATTATGGTCTCTCATGATATGTTAGTGGTAATGAAAATATAGAAAAATAATTATATGTTAACTTGGAAGGATCATTCAAGATACTTTCATAATGAATTTGAATAACTAGTAAAAATATGAAATTTAAGAAATTGAAATGATGAAATTTCCTTAAAAAAATTTGTAAAATGGTAGAGAACACGTTGTTCTTGTGCAAGGCTATTTTTTCAAAATGTATAATGTTAATTTTATATTTTTTTAAATTAAGAAAGTCAAATATATCCTCTAAATTACAAGGGCTTGTGTTAGTGTAGGGTGGGAAGGTGTTAACATTATCAAACAATTTTTTATTTATTTTTAGATTGTAGATGTGGTTCTATAATAATGCAACATATACCTTATTTTAAAAATGGTTAATGCAATAAAATGTTATAGCAAGGATTGAAGATGTATCTATCTTAATAATTTGATATAGTAAAAAAAAAAATGTTAAAAATAGTAAACATTATTAATTTAATATATAGAAAATAATGTGAAAATAGAGATATTGAGAGATATTAAAAAAAAATGGAGGTTTTGGTGCCCAAACCACCAAGTTTGTCATTCTGAACCTAAATCCAAGGAAACCAAACTAAAAAACATGTATGTTAAAGTTGTCATTCATTCCCTAAAAATAAGCAATGAAAAGAACATGCAAGTTTTGGGCTCCTCAGGGATTTTGAACAATATTTCAAAGTTGTTGCTAGTTTTGATGCTTTTGTGAGCATGAATGACTATGAACCTTTTATTGGGTTTTTTTTTCTTTAAAGTAACTTTCTCAAAGACCTATAGATATTTTGGTGCAAAATTCTTTTCTAGAGGGAGCATAACATTTAATGGGAAATATTGAAAGAGATGTCAATGTTCATGGAATTTTTGGCATCGTAAATGTATATGCTCATAATCAATAGTTTAGATGGAAAATATTGAAAGAGATGTCAATGTTCATGGAATTTTCAGCATCGTAAATGTATATGCTCATAATCAATAGCTTAGATACAATATGTGTCCTAATAGCTCAAATATATTGACTCCAACAAATCTTTCGAGACATTCAGATCGACACAAATGTGGGTGTATGAAGTATAATGACCTTCCTTGGTTAGTTCTGACATTTTAATAAAATATCCGAGGGCATTTCCAATTCCTTTGAGTATTTCAGCATCCCAAAAATCTAGAGGCGGAGAATATAAATTTATCCAAATGGGTGTGGCTATGAAGTCCTCCTTGTCTAGGATGAATTTTTCTGTCCAAAGGCGAATATATAGTCATGTCAAGTTAATGAAATAACATGCATTCTCAAATACCCTTTCTCGATCTTCCAAGTTAGTGAAGATGGTTGCATAAAACCTATTCGAACCTAGTTTCAAATCAACGTGGCCTTTTGGCTTCTAGCGCGTATTGATCCACCAAATCCAGATTTTCAGTGGGCCAAATTCCCATGAACTTGCCAATAACAACTTGGTCTTGCATATATTGTATGTATTCACTTATTTTTGTCATGGTGATCTCATACTTAGGAGTTTCCAGTGCATTAAGTATGAAATGGAGAAAACCATGAAGAAGTGGTTGCTCCTAATTGGGTTGTTCAAGATCTATGTTTTGTTTGGAAATATCAACATTTTGTGCCCCTCCCGCTCCATATGTACTTTTTGTTTCCTTCTACTAATATGGGATTGTTGGTGTGTTCCTAGGTGGAGTGAACCTTTCTCCGACTTAGAGCATTACGGTAGGAGGGATCAACGCCCTCTCCTCTAGTGGTCTCCCTGGAGGTCAAAATCAAACCATGAATGGATGTTTGTTGCATACCCTAGTCTCTTTAGTTAACAATATGTTTTAAATTAAAAAACAAATCATTAAAAAGAAGACAATTTTGTTCTTAAATTAATTTTTTTAAATATTATTTTAGAATTTAAAAATGGATTTAATCTACTACTATGGAACTTATAAATTTTCCTCCTAAAATATCACAAGTTCAAATAGAGAGGGGGTAGGGTATGTATACCTCCGTAGACTTTACCAATTTGGTGTGGCTTGTCTGTGACCTTAAAAATAAATTTATTTATTTATTTTACAACGGTTAATGTTTTGTATTAAATAATAATGGGGAATCCATTGGGTTCGTTACATCTGAAACTTTTCCTGGTAATTCAGAGGGACAAACCTAATTGAACTAAAACAGAAAGAAGCTTGGGAAACCATACTATTTCAGCGACCTGGTTCGGCTTCGAGTCATTACATCCTTTCTGGCTTGAAAGTTTTTTTGTCATTTTGACACGGTCTGCCATTCTTTGCTTTGATTTTGAGATTGGCTTTCCGTCGGACGTAGAGGACCTTCTTCATCAGCTAAGTCAGGACCTTCTTCATCTGCGAAGTTGGCCTAGCTTGAGGTCTGGTGTTCGGGATGAGATATGCTTGGCATTATGGTTGGATCATTTTCTACTTGAGCCTTCCCCTTGGGCCTTTTTGGGGAAGGAGGCACTTGCTCCTGAACATAAGTGGCTTGTTCTGTTTTTTGTGGTACAACCTCTATATCTTCCTCGTCTGGGGTATCATTAGCTGGTTCTATGCTTTGGTGCCCAGGAAGAGCTCCTGCCCACCATGTGGGTTTGCGTTGACTCTTTGGGTTTCTGTTTTTCTCGGGGAGTTTCTGACAGTTGCTAGCTAAGTGCTCTATTTCAAAACAACTTCTGCACCTAAAATGAATATTTTCATAGTCGAGCTTCTGCGTCCAAGAATAGTTCTTCCCTTGAAGAGTGATTCGCATTGGGAATCCTTTATTGAAATCCATCTCTACACAGATCTGTGCATAGGTAGTGAAGCCCCATTTAGTTTCCGAACTGCTACTATGAAACTTGCCAAGAGCATTCCCAATATGGTTGAGAGAAGAATCACCCCAAAAATGAATAGGCAGGCTAGGGATGGAAATTAAGGAGGGGTCCAAAGCTTCACAGATAGACCCGACCTGCCCCAGAACCAAGGCCCAGAACTGTAGATCAAATCTCTATCCTTAGAAGAGACAAAAATCACTATGAAGAAACCTTTTACACAAGGGCGAACATGAGCTTCCTCTTAGAGGAGGGGAGTCCATTCTAAAGCAATCCAAGAGTGCAGATCCGCCAGGAGAGGCCAAAGGTCGTTAAACCTGCAAAATAGACCATTAGATCTAAAGAAACCTTCATGAATCGCTGCTTCCTGAGGCACAGGGATCACTGGATTTGGAGCTTCACGGACCACATGAGAAAAACCAGAAATGTGGCCTTGAGAGACCGCGTCTCTGAAGGAGGTCAGAGAGGGCAGCGGCAGAACAACAGAGGACGAGCCTGTCACTACTGCTGGAGACAATGGAACGGAGGAGGGAGGAGCTCCAGACGGCGAGCCAGAGGGGTCACCCGGGTGTCGTAAAGAGCAGGGTCTGGGAGGAGAGTCCTGGGGCCGAGAAGGGCCCGACTCTTGCAAAGGAGTGCAGAGAGCTATGGAGGAGGCTGCCGCCGCCATCTCCTGTAGGGTTTCGGAAGAATCCAGTTAAAAATAAATTATTATTATTATTATTAAGTTAAATATTAAATTTAAGTAAATTATAATACCAAGTTCCAAAATAAATTTAAATTAATTTCTAATATGCCAAATTAATTATATTAAATATAAATAATCTTACATTATAAATAAAAAATAATTATAATCAATAAAAAAAAAGAAAAACAAGTACTAAAAATTAAAAATTATATCTAAACTAGTCATAATAAACTATAATGTAAATAGTTAACACAATCCATAATAATTATTTTAATCATAAGTTAAAATTAAAATTAAATTAATTATAATTAATAATTATGAAAAAATAACATTACACAAATTAACAATCAAATTTAAACTAATTATAATTAACCATAATAAAAATAATTAATACAAGTGTAATTGTAAGGTGACATGATAACTATTTCAATGATATTTCATAAGTTACCATTAAAATAAGCTAATTTAGTCAACCATAAATTAAAATATTTTGATATCCCATAGGTTACAATTAAAATCAAATTAATTTAGTCAACCATAAATTAAAATATTTTAATGATACTTAATGATATCACATAGGTTAATATTAAATTCAAATTAATGTAGTCAACCATAAAACAAAATAAAATCACACAAATTAAAAATTAAATGTAAACTAGTTGTAATCAATCATAATAAAAATAATTAATACAATCCAAAATAACATAGTAACATAATAATTATTTTAATGATATTCTAATAGTGTCACATAAGTTAATATTAAATCTAATCAACCATAAATAAATAACACTGTGATAATTTAAATTTAAATCAATAAAAATAAAAATATTTAATACAATCTTAATTATAATCAATTGTAATAAAAATAATTAATACAATTCAAAATAACATGATAATTATTTGAATGATATTCTAATAATATCACATAACTATTTTAATAATTAAAATCAATGAAAGTAAAAATACTTAATACAATCCTAGTTGTAATCAATCATAATAAAAGTAATTAATACAATTCAAAAAAACATAATAATTATTTCAATGATATTCTAATAGTATCAGATAACTATTTTAATAATATTTTAATAGTRACAATATAGTCAACCATAAATAAATAAATCARTAACACACAAKTTAAATTAAAATAAWTGAAAATGAAAATACTTAATACAATCAATATTCTAATAGTGACAATATAGTCAACCATAAATAAATAAATCAATAACACACAAGTTAAATTAAAATCAATGAAAATGAAAATACTTAATACAATCCATCCTAGGGAACATTATAACTATTTTAATGATATTGAACTCTCCGGGAATTAGGACAAAACATAAAATATGTATAAATGCGACTCTCTTTTGCCCTGTAGGAAATATTAGGTCATTCATTACGAAAAAACTACGTTCTGAAAACCTCGCACATTCAGCTCCCCTCCCAAAAAGTATCAATATACGTTGTGGGAATTTGTGAAGTGAAGACAGAAGTGCGAATACAGGGGGAGACAATGCTCTGAATTTTCCTTTACTTTACGGTCTGAAGATCGAGTTTCTCTGAGTCGTTGGTTCAAGTGGTCGTCCTGTAGCCGTGGAAATATTCTTGATCTTAAATTCAAGTTCTGAACATCCTTTGTGTTCTGTGTCATTATTTATTCAATTCTTGAAGGCCTGGAATACAGTATGGAGAAGTTGGACTTCTTGGACTTGTTGATTTGTTTAGCGGTGGGATTCTTGGGGCTGCTGGCGGCTGTGTTTGGCTTCGTTGCAGACGCCAAGCTTGTCCCGGTGAGTGAACCTTCACTACTGTTTTCAATGCAGTTATTTTAGTTTTTAATGGCACAGAGGCTATTGATGTTTGTTGGTTGTAACCTGATTCCTCAATTTCAATTTCTTGGTGTTCCTGTTTATCTGATAGAGCTCAATTTCAAGGTGTTAGCGAGACTTTTTAACCTATACCTACTTCAAATTGATGGTATTAAATTTGATGATGGTGCTATTGGTCTTATATTGATTTAATGTTATTGATGACCCATTACTGATATTGATTAATACTCATGAAGTTGAATGATAACAACTTGATTTAATCATTCTAATGATTTATTTTGTTTATATTCATTGATGCTAGATATAATTCTTAAGTTGATATAACTGATATACTGGGTAGAGTGGACCTTTAGTATTTAGTTTTTTATCATGCACCTTCATTGATCTTAAGCCCCTACTCACTGGGGCAACACCTAGGTTTAGTTGATTGCATTGGGTTGGTGGAGAGATGCCCATTGCACATGTTTTCCACCATTTTTATTAGTAATATACTTATGGAGCACTATTCCACACTAAGGTTGTCCATCAATAAGGAACATTGTTCATCATTAAGGAACATTGTTTAAGGTAATTGATGTTCCAATGCTTATGATAATTATTGTTAAAAAGAATTTAGTTTTTTATATCTTACTAGTCTACATGATTGATTCTAAAGAAAGAAAATATGATTTAGCACATAACACCCTCCCGACTAGTTTTTGTTGGTCTAACATTGTTACATTATTTTTCATAAACATATAGGGATTTGAAGAGCATCATATGTCAAGAGGATTTATGATAAATTGAGTTATAACAACATTCACCTAAATGTAATCAATGGAACAATTTTTTTTGTTTATTGGTAGTGAATCAATGAATACATGTTTCAAGTCATTTGTTGACACTCTTTGTTTGACCATTTATTTGGGGTGATAAGTGGAACTAGTATTGAGCAATATTCTAGGTTGTTTGCTAAAATTTCTCCAAAAGTTACTTTTGAGGATTGTATCTCTATTGTTGACAATAACCTTAGGGCATCATTGTAGTTTATATAAATTTAGATAAGGATTCTATGATTTGTTTTGTGATACATGTTTTCTTAATACGCATAAAATTGCATAGTTCGTTAATCAATTAATTGTGATGAAAATTTTGTCCTTATCCTCAAACAATGAAAATCCTTCTATAAAATCCATGGAATTTTCTTTTCATTTATGATATATATAAATATGTAAAGGTTGGAGTAATCTAGGTCCTCGAAGGATTTTACTTTTATTTCTTTGACATGTGCTAGATTCCTCTATTTATTTTTGTACATTTTATGCATACATTCCCAACAAAATGATTGATATGTATTATAGTATGTTTTGAAAAAATCTACATAACCTACTCCTAGAGATTCATAGAATTCCCTTAATCCCCTTAGTTGAAAATTTGAAGATGGTAGTAAGTAGATTCTTCCCTTATATCATAGGATAACATTCTTTCATAAGAACTTTGGGTTTTCACTAATATTGTTGATTATGTTATATGTATCATAATATTTGGTGTATTTATCTTGGATATCTTCTAACCATCCTACAACTATAAGAATACCAATCCAATCATGAAGAATGATGTGTGGGAAGTGGTTTTGAGACTAGAAGGGAATTCAATGGTGACTTCCAAGTGGATCTACAAGATCAAACATGTTGCAGATGGAAACATAGAGAAGTACAAAGCGTGATTTGTGGCTAGAGGATTCTCCGAGAAAGAGGGAGATTATTATGATGAGACATTTTCTCCATTAGCAAGGTACACTTCCATTAGAACTAGTATTTCTATTGCATTTGTTATGGGATGAAAATTACACTAGATGGATGTCAATAATGTATTCTTTAATGGTGTAATTGAAGAAGAAGTGTACACAGAGTATACATTAGGTTTTTTTATCCATGGGAAGGAGTTCCATGTTTGCAAATTGAACATAGCCTTGTACGGGCTTAAGCATGCACCTAGGGCATGGTATGCCAGAATAGACAATTATCTAATGAGCTTGGGGTTTACCAAGAGTGATGCAGATCCCAACCTTTCCCATTGATCTTGGTACTATATGTGGATGACCTGTTTCTTACAGGGGATTTGAAACTCATAGATGGGTGCAAGAGGGAGCTCACTTTAGATTTTGAAATAAAGTATTTGGGTTTGATGCACTATTTCTTTTGATTAGAGGTGTGGCAGAGGCCAGATGAGATTTTCCTTAGCCAAGGAAAATGTAGAGTTGAGATCCTGTAGAGATTTTGGATGATGGACTGCAAGTCCATGGCCACACCTATGGATATAAATCTGAAGCTCTTGAGTGATTCATCTTCAGATTTTGTTGATCCCATGATGTATAGACAATTGATCAGATCTTTGATGTACTTGGTTAACACCAAGTCAGATATATGCTTTGCAGTGATCACATTGAGTCAATACATGGTTGAGCCTAGACATGTACATTGGATAACAAAAAAAATTGTGTTGAGGTACCTACATGGTACGATTGGATATGGACTCATATATGTCTCTGGCGGTGAAGTAAATTTGCAAGGTTATATAGACTCTGACTGGCTGGGGCGTGTACTGCACCAGAAAAGCACATCATGATGTTGCTTCAGTTTGGCATCAGGTATGATCTCATGGTTGAGCGAAAATCAGACGTCATTGACGCTCAGTACAATAGAGGCATATTATATAGTAGTTGGTTTTGCAAGCCGTGAAGCAGTGTGGCTTCAGAAGTTACTTTCAACTTTATTTGATCTAGAGTTGGAGCCAACTTTGATATATTGTGATAATCAAAGTTGTGTGAAGATTTCAAAGAATCGAGTCTTTCAGGACAATTCAAATCATATGAAGATAAAATACCATTACATCTGATACATGGTGCATAAAGGAGAAGTGGAGCTCCGATACATATCCATAGATGAGCAGATAGAGGACATTCTCACCAAGCCTCTATCTAGAGTGAACTATGAGCATTTCAGAGACAAGCTTGTTGTGATGTAGCATGTCCACCCTCATTGAGACAGAGATGTGATGTTTATCCTCCAGCGGGCTCTCCCTTTGGCCAAGGGTTTACCAGATCATTCATGTGAAGTGACTAATGGAGTAATGTGTAGTCTGGTACGAGTCTTTCCTATGCCATGTAAAGTGGCTAGGTGTGATTGAGAATTGTAGCATGGTCTTTCCTATGCCATATGAAATGCCTAGGTGTGATTGGGACCATGGAGTAGCCTTAGAGATATGGTAGTAGTCTTTCCCATACCATGTGAAATGGATGGGTGTTATTGGGACTACTAGGAGAGGAGAAACATCATAGCGTAGTCGTGAGACTATGGTGGGAGTATTGGACTATTAGATTCTTATAGCATAGTCATGAGACTATGGTGGTAGTCTTGGACTACTAGATGCTCATAGCATAGTTATGAGACTATACTGGTAGTATTGGGACTATTATATGCTCATAGGGTAGTTGTGAGACCATGGTGGTAGTGTTGGACTACTAGATGCTCATAGCGTAGTCGTGAGACTATGGTGGTATTCTTGGACTACTAGATGTTCATAGTGTAGTCGTGAGACTATGGTGGTAGTCTTGGACTACTAGATGCTCATATCATAGTCATGAGACTATGGTGGTAGCCTTGGAAATACTAGATGCTCATAAGCATAGTCCTAATACTATGGTGGTATTCTTACCCATGCCATGTGAAATGGATGGGTGTGATTGGGACTACTAGAAGAAAACATATTGGAAGAATACCTCCCTAGATAAGAGGGAGTGTTGATGTTTTGGTAGCAATGAGACATATTCCCTCCTGGAAAACCTTTCTTGGAGAAGAGGAAGATTCCAAAAGTCAAAGGAGGAGGACCATTTAATGGTTAGAAGGAACACCCAGGAAGAGAAGTCGACCCACAAGAAGATAATAAAGTTGAAATATAATGAATTTCGAGGAAGAGAAGTTGGCCCACACAAATAAAGGAAGAGAAGTCGACCCACACAAATAATAAAGTAAATTTGAATACCCAGAATAAGAAGTCGCCCCCTAGAAAGGAATCCATATTAACATAAGTACATGATTGGATCATTTCATTTGTATAGTCAGACAATTCTCCTCTTGTAGAGTGCACTAGGTAGCTAACCGTTGCAGTTGTGGCAGTTTCACTATATCTGGTTTTCTGGTTCTGTTAGAGAGTGTGCCCCACTTGGGGAGGATATTATTGGTGGTTCTTGAGTGACACTAAATCAACATTTGTAATGTTGAACTCACACTGAATTATGTTGAAAAATGGGTTCAAATATAGTAGTGATGGAATTACACAAAGAGATTGACCTAAAATCTTCTAATGTATGGGGGTCAACTTTCTTAGGTATCAATGCCAAAAAGGTAGAGTTTAATTCTCCTAAAACCCAACTTGAAACTATAGATTCTTCCACCACTCCTAGAATATCATCCTCTATGAGATCATAGAATCCTGGGTAGAACTTGATGGGAAATCCTTCTAGACCCAGGTTCTTATATTTTTAGAAGGAAGAAAGGACATCCTTTAATTTCTCTTTAGAAATTGCCTCGACTAAACTATCATTTTTCTCCTAGTGGACAAAACTTGGAAACAAAGTGGAGAGTTTTATAATTTTTGTTATGTTAATTGATCTTAGGGGTCCTTGACTATAATCTTGTAATGAAAATCCCCTACACATGGTATCTCCTTGAAATTAGGAACTATTTAGGTGTCTAAGCTTGAATACCCCATTTAGTATTGTTACCCTTCCCATGTTTGCAAATTTATAGAAAAACTTGGTATTTTTGTCTCCTTCAGCTACACAAGTGGCTCGACTCTTTTGATGTTATTTGGGCTCTTCCCAAGTTTAGAGTGATAACGTATCAAGAAAGAGGTACCAGTGGCATATGCTTCATGAATAATTATAAAGTAATTTTCCATTGATAGAAGATCTTGCTGTGAATTCTTATAATTGGTTTTTAATACCCTTTACTCGTATTTATATCCTCATTGGATTAAAACATTATTATCCAATGACCTTACCCCTATCTACCTCTTCAAGTACATTTCCTACTAATAGGTATGTTTCCAATCTTTTAGCGACACTCTCGTTCCCTAGTCTATTATTACTCTACATGGGAGATAATTTCAAGTGTTTGGCATCACTAAGATTATCGTCTTCTAGTTTTCCAACCATCCTCATTCAACTGAGAGCTATTGTTGTGTGTTTTAGTTTAGTTGACTAAGACCCACAATGGCTCACTGAGCTTAGGTTCTATGTGTTATGTTCCTTGTTGGGATTTTAATCGAAAATAGTGTTGGGTCCATTAACCCACAAAGATCTTAATTAACCTGTAACAAATCAAAGGAAGAATGGCACTAGACACACAATCACATAGCAGTCACACAATAGACACAATGATTTACGTGGTAAAAACCCTCAGGGTGAGGGAAACATCCACGGGACAATGGAAACATCATTCTATTGCTTAACAGGAAAATACAACCAGCATCCCGGAGAGGGATTGAAGCCCCTTGCTCACAATTTGCCTCTCAGGGATACATATTTATACAACCTCTCCCTTAGTTATACAAAAATGATTATATTAATTGCTTCCCCCTTCTTTTGCTAATTAGTTTTAACTAAATCCAACAATAGGATATTGTTCAGGAAATCATGAACCACTTTAACCATAATTGGTTAATTGGTTGTCACATTCCAACAATATCCACCTTGACAATCAATTTACCTGATACCATGCCATTTTCCATTCATCACCTTCTTCCAAGCTAAAGATAGGTGATACTAATGCTTCCAAAACAAAGCACTCATTTCACTACTCCACCTAGATTTGTCATGTGACCATTGACAACACCAACTACATGTGAAATATATAATCCTTTCATCGCAATCATCAATATTTCTACTAGCACACTATACACGAGACATATAACCCTTTTCTTCTTCATCACTTGGACATAAAACTGAAGAAACATTATAATAGAAAGCCAAAATATTTTTACCGATTTCACATCATTCATACCAAATTTCGTGAGTATCATACCATGTAATCTAGTTGTGATAACCAAAAACTTACCTATAGTCCAGTCTTTGTGTATTTACATGCCCAATATTGTTTTGTTGCTCCCAGATCCTTCATATCAAACCTCCAAGCAAATTGAGACAACTTGCTAATCTTAACCATGCTTGTGCTTGCTACAAGCATATTTTCAACAATAAAAAAACACCAAGATAGTGAGTACCACAAACACAATGGTTATTCTCACTTCTTGTAATCTTTGGCTCACCATGAAGGAATCAAACATCCTGTACAAAATTTTCCTGCTCGAGTTTCAGGCCATATAATGATTACTTGAGGTGTAAAACAACTATTCTGTTGCAATCTTGAGCACCTTCAGTGCTCCACCTCGAACATTGTGTTTGAGATCTTCGCCATAAACAGACGAAGCCAACCAAGTAAGCTCAACACAAGCTCACCTCCAGGCACCTTTCTATGGAATCTATATGCTCCACTTTGACAAGAACATTTCCTTGACCAAATCCAGCCACGTCGGCCAAGCAAGCGTTCATCGTTCACGTTCAGATCGATTTTTAATGGAGTTACAACTAGCCTTTAAGCAGGCTTCACTACATGCAATATCATGGACACCAAACACAGAAAACAAAAATGAACCTGAAAAACCCACCTCCTATCACCTAACTCTACGTCTAGACTTTACTGGCGAGATACTAGGGGTACACATACCTAAATGAGGTCTTACAACCATATTCTCAATTACATGCCAAAACTAATTTACAACTCCAAAGAAAAAATACATGTTCACACGGTAATTTTTACCATTACCGTCACAATGATTGCTGCTAGTTACCCAACACTTCTACCTGACCACAATGCTGCCACAAGAATGTCCGCCATAGCCTTCAGATAGCTTGATATTTTCCATCAGGGCCTCCAACTCTAGGAGTGTTGACCCCAAAAAAATCGGCACATCCTCCATTTAAAAATCATAAGAAACTCATCATCATCAAACTGATCCTTCTTTTTCAAGAACACCACCACGTTGGGCACACCAAACTGCTTGGCCAGCAGGATGCGCTCCTCCATCCGTGGCATAAGACCCTCTACTCTTGACACAACGAGGATTTCCTTCTTTGCATAGTCCTCCACATACCACATCCTCTTGTGCACACTTCTTTTCCTGGCTTTCTTTATCCAATGAAAGTTGTGTGTATCTACCCTCTGGGTCAAACCTGGCCACGATCCCTATAGCCTCCAGTGATGCAACAAATCTCTCATAGTCATTGAGCTTCTCGTGTTTCTCTGTCATCTCTAGGTCGTCAATTAGGGCATCCAGGGTCTGTCTATCTATCTTTCCAGTAAGAATCTTAACCTCCTAAACTACATGGACACCCCATCCGGCCTCAGATCGGGGGCATAGAGACATCTAATAGCCCTAACGATCTATACCTTGACAAAATATCTGACTACCTCATAATTCTCCACAAAGCGTTGAACGGTCCTCCATTTCATATCCCTGGGGATCATATTCAACTTATTTTCCTTCTATGAAGCCATGAAACTTTCTTTTGCTCCTCCAGTCTATTCACAGACCCCATATTCTCCATAGCCTCCAAAAGATCAGGCCTCACCTCTACGGCCTCCACCATCTTGAACCTTCGCATCTCTCCAATGCTCACCAGAATCCACCGAAAACTAATCTCCAGAGAGTTCCCTCTTCCAGGTCGGCTCTTCATGGCATTTCAAATGCCCTAGGCCCTGAGCAAGCATGTTAATGCTTGATTCTTGGTAAAATTGGAGCAACTCACAACTATACACCAGTGGAAAATTTACTAGTATCTCTCTCTGAGATGGCTCCTTATAGAGGCTCATACGACACAACAAAATGCTACAGCAACAATGATATATCCACCAGCAAATCTGTTTTTTCCAAGACTCTCCCATCCACCTTCACCAGCCATGGCTTCTGCTATGACAAGACACTATAGGAACCTTTCGAGATCCGAACATCCTACTCGGCTGCTCATCATTGAAGGTCATGCAACTAAATCCACGGGGTCTCTTGAGAGATCATTCCTGCAAATGACCTCCCATCGGCTCCACTTTAACATACTTCTTGGGAAGCATCCTCTTCAACAACAGTGACAATAGAAAACAGAATATGGGCTTTCCTTCCCATCTTCTGGAAGTTCTCATATCGACCTTTCCTTCACTCGGATTCTAGAATTTAGTGATGCTAGTATTCTATCATTATGAATTGTGGGTCCTTGGGTCCGGATCAATGTTGTTCATCATGGTTCAGTATTCCCATAGATTCTCCTTTCAAAATCCTTGTGGGTGCACCCAGTCAACAAACAACCCATGAATCAGGGACATTCAACAAGTCGCTTCTCCACAACAGAGGGCACACGTTGATCATCACCGACGCTACGCTCTCCTTGGTTTTACACACAAACCTCCTCCATGCTCTTTCGAGTAGCGTTCACAAGGTATTGGCTAACAATCGAATTCCTTCACCTTTGGCTGGATATTCCCTCGCCACTATCCGAAATGGACACCGGATGCATCACTGCACTTTCATGGTCTTACACTCCTCAAAATTTGTTAATATCTGCGTACAGAACCACCATATCACCAGTATAACAGAACTGGTTGTTGTCCAACAAAATCTCTGCAATCAATCTGAAGGTCCGAGCTCTCCAACTTTAGACTAGGAATACTGTGACCTCGTTCAGAAAAACAACGGCTTCTGCAACATGACGATAATGGGTCACTTTCCAATACCCAACCTTGAACTAACAAGGTATCTCGGTGATGAGCACTATGCTCATTTTTCTTTCTAACAGGACGCTCTTCCTCATACACACAATCAAACGATCATACACAGGTCTCTACTCCCAATTTCCATATCAACAGGAACAAGTAAATCGTGAACGCAAGTGTATATTCTCCTTTTCTTTCAGACCTCTTTGCCATGTGGAAATTACTTCAATACAGGACCTACTTATTTTGTGAGATCGTCAGATTGGTTTCACGCTTCTCCAGCACGTATCAACAACATATTTTCATGTCCGACTCGGACCCATCTTCCTCAGGCGCCCTTCATGCGTTCCCCGCCAGATCATATCTGGATGCTCTCTGGATCACATTGGAGGAAAACGTCTAAAATCTACATTCGTGCACCTCCACCAGGCTTCCCCTGGTGCACAGAGTCTACCACGATGGATTTCCCTCCTTGTGGCCTGGCCAACAAATCCATGCACACCATTGTCTCCAGAAAGTCCAGATCTGACCAGATCTGCTCTGTGGCTACCATCTGTGGATGAACAAGAGACAGCATGTCGCTTCTTCCAGAACACGATCAACAAGGTGTCGTCAACACCAAAATGCATCCATTCCAGTGCACAATAGCTCTCCTTGATACCTCCAATAATTCCCAAGTTCTCTCACACCTCAGGCGACCTTCCACCTTCACATGCAGTCGTTATAGACAAGCTGATCTCTCCTTCAACCTAGGCTCTGACGAGTTGTACTTCAAGCATAAGTGTACTACTTACTCGACCATCATTAACCCATTGTTGCAAAGACCTCCAACGAGATTTTATTCATCGACAACGACCACGAACTTGGCGGAAGCAACCTCTACCTGCGACCTGATAGGAAGGATGTTTGACGCCTGATCCTAATGCATGCACGTCCTTCTTCTCACCTTCACAGATCCCTTCAATATCTCGATTCCAATCTTCAAGTATCCTCTACCAGATGCAGAGTATCCTTTGCGGCCTCCAACCAACCTTGTCCTTTACGGCTTCCTGTTTCCTCTGCTGCAATTTTCCTCGGATTGCACTTACCCCAGCTCTGATACCACTTGTTGGGTTCATTAACCCACAAAGATCTTAATTACTCTGTAACAAATCAAAGGAAGAATGTCACTACACATAATCACATAACAGTCACACAATAGACACAAGGATTTACTGGTAAAATCCCTCAAGGTGAGGGAAACATCCATGGAACAATGGCAACATCATTTTGTTACTTAACAGGAGATTACAACCAACATCCCGGAGAGGGCTTGAAGCCTCTTGCTCACAATTTGCTTCTCAGGCATACATATTTATACAACCTCTCCCTTAGTTATACAAAACTGATTACATTAATTGTTGCCCCCTTCTTTTGTTGATTAGTTTTAACTAAATCCAACAATAAATA
>SNQJ01S0183028.1:0-16193 GCA_010110895.2 Picea sitchensis | reverse complement strand
GCTTATGTGCTCTTTCTTCAAATATAGGGCTCTTTTCTAGGTATGCATCTGATAAATATCTCCTCCTAGAATCATGGGAAGAAGAATGACTCCCCCTATGGGTATGTCTCCCCTATATTCTCTACAAGATGAACAATGTGCTACCATATAATGATCCTTGGACCTATTCATGCATCAAACTCATGCCATACCAAGCATCATGAAGCAAAAGATATGTCAACAATGAAATAAAGAATCATGAGAAAAATATCAACCAAATACATCCTGTATAAAAATATGTGCTCATCATGCACAACACCTATGTACATCAACCATGTTCATCAACAACATGCAATGTGCCAAAAGATATCATCCATGGAATGTATCAATCATATGCCTCTATCAACATGCCAACATGTGCATCTACCAACATGCCAAACAATGTATCATATCACTCATGATATGTCTCCATCATGAACCAAGTGTCACAATCATGCCAATTGTTGTGCTAATCAAGTAGTACCAATGGTGTAGTATCATCAAGCATATGCCATCTATGAGTGTACAAAACATGTATCAATTATAGATCAAGCTATGAATCATCAATGTTGTACAACATGATCACCTCATCAACTCACCAACCACATGTACCAATGTGTAGCCCATCCATATGCTAAATGCATGCATCAAGCTTTCCAACAAGTAAGCTTCCAATACATCATCAAGATATATCACATAACCAAGGTGTCATAACTTCACTGTCATAACCAACATTGTTATTCAACAGAAAATGCATTAATCCATACTCATGGTGTTGAAACGAAATTTAAATTTTGTACCCTTTAAAACTGAAGCTTCATTTTTCCTAAGTCATGGAGCCGCCCTTAGTCCAAAAAAAAAAAGGAGTCAGAATCTTCTATTCCTTTTTGGGTTTCGAGATTTGGCTCTTCTCGAGGTATGAGCTTCAACCATCCCATTTTCTCGATGCTGAAATCCCGAAGCCAATTAACATATTAAAAAATAAAAATAAAGGTAAAAAGGGGAGAAGAAATAAATGTTACATTTTCCGTCACTTTTCACAAAGCACTTTTTAATCCATCATTAATTAAACTCTTAAACACAATTATATTTCCCTTAATATTTCGTGATTCGGGTTTCTCTCTACTAAAGCGTTTTCGAATTCTCATCCATCGAACTCCCGATCCTCGATTTTCCAAAAAGTAAAAGTAAAAAATAATTATTCACTAATCTTGATTAATTAAGGCTTTAATACAAATGATTAGCGCCTCGCTAATGCCATCTCAATTTCGTGATCTGGGGTCTTCTTATGACATATCTCCTGACAGCAGGATCCCCGAAGTTCCGAAATGCGAAATCGCGTTTTCTTTAAACAAAGTCTAAGATTAAGGTGAAGTTGTTTTCAAAACATGATTAGTGATAACTAAGCTACTTTTCGCATTTCGGGAATTGAGGAGGGCAGCGATTTTCAGAATTCCAGTTTCGAAATCAACAATATACGGCAGTAATAATAACAGGTAAATGAATATATTTTTTGATGCGAAAGCGTATCTCCAGGCATATCTTTCCATTAAAGAATTAATTTTTCATCGCTTGTATCAGTACGCTCGTCATAACACAAATTAAGGGTAAATAAAAGCCTTTTGTTTCGAACTTCATTCTTATCCTTTACATCTATAGCAAATCGCATTTATCGAGTTTTATACACATTTTCTCTGTAAACAGGTTTCTGGTCCAGTGAAAACATCATGGCGCCTAAGAAATCTCCCAAGAAAAGCGAGGAAGTTACAGAAAGCTCGAGTCCAGACGGAGACGTTGTATCTGACACAATACTGCATGCCATCGATTCCATAAAATCCTGGAGGCAAATTTTTGAAAAACTGGATTATGAAATTAAGAATTCCCCTCATGATGCTGACAACAAGCTCTGAGACGTAGCGGAGTCTGAACTTCACAAAGTAGCTACACGGCTGCGACTCATGATGTATAACAACATGATCAGTTGGGCCTTAGAGAGAACAGATGTGCAGATGAGAAGCATTCTGGACAACCGAGGGGTCATCATTGGATCTTTCAGACCAGAACATATACAAGTAATGTATAAATTGTCTCCCAATCCCAAGTGTATTTATAATAAAGATTTCGTGAGTGAGTTTCAAAGGAAGGAATGTTTTTAGTCAAACCAAACGTATCCTAGCATAATCAAAGACTGGTGGAGAAACGAAGCAACATTCAGGGCTGACACCCATGGTGTCTACGCCACAGCCTCTTTAAACGAGTATATGGTCTATGTGGCAATGATGTTATGTAGACTTTTCGGAAAGAAAAGTCCTACCCATTTCCCTACAGAATGGATACCTCTTTTGCACGAGGCAGCAGAAGGTTACAGTTTCAATTGGGATAAGATTTTATCCGATAACATAGCGAAGGAGGTCATGGAATATCATACTGCAAGATCCAATGGCCAGCCAATAGCCTTTTATATGTCTGTATACATCATGGATGCTATATGCTTCACAACTCCTTTCCCTTTAATGAATTGGAGTTGGAATTCAACTTACCCGGAACCTATTCATGAATATCATTCTAAACTTTGGGAAGAAAACACCAAGGAATCATTCTATGAAATCTGTCATTTCGTGGTGATACCATTACATCAGATGCTATACGGCTGTGCACCTCCCCACATTTCAGAGTTGGTCATAGGAAGCCTCAATGCAGTCGTTGATTGGTTTATAGAGGAGAATTTCTCCTACATCAGAGTTTTCGGATGTTCAATCCCTCCACATGCACTCCCAAAATTCCTCCCTGACGGACTGGTGTGCACGGAGGTAGCTCATCAAATAGTAATAGGTGGAATTGGGATAGAATTAAAGATAGCTCAAAAGAAGTCTTGGACGGTCTTTCCTGTTCAGATTGGAAAATTTTCACTTCTCAACTTGGGTCATTCCAAAGTTGAAGCGACAGCGCTGGAGGAGGTCAAATTGGTAGACCTCGAACACAGGAAGAACGACCCTTACCAGTTAGTGGGAAAACACATGGCCCACTTTAATATGAAGGCTTATGAACATGAAAATTCCCCATGTGATGACATTTTCAAAGGGACTAGGACCTATGAGGAAGTTTTAGAGAGGGTACGGATACTGTCGTCCAACTTGAAAATTAGTTTTCAGACCTTCCAGAAGCATAGACGGAGTGGTCTTCCCAAAGTACTGTAAGGAGAAGAAATCACCCTTCATTAGGAACAAGAAGATACTCCTCTAGGTTTCGGACAAGAAGCACAAGAAAAAGTCAATCCTGAAGAATTTCCTCAGGAGACTGAAAGGTCTTCACAAAATGAAGAGGCCTTACAGATAGAAAATCCAGAGACAGAAGAAGAGAGGAGGCCCATGACACCTCCCGAGTCCAGTAAGTCCACTCCTCCTTCATCACCTGTTGTTGATATCAATATACCTAAGGCCATATGAGAGACAAGATCTACGAATCTAGGAAGTCTCATAGCTTCCTTAACCCCTTTCCAGTCCACCTTTGGGTTCCCACAAATGGGAGCCATATATGTTAGTGACCTCACCCTTATCTCCAAAGATGAGATCCCTCCGTCTGATTATTTTTTCAGAAAAAAGAGGAAGGTTGTCCTAAAACAAGAGATGTATATGAGAGAGGGGGGGTATGGTGAAGAAGCATAGGGCCTTGGTAGATGGCCAGAATTTGGAAGAGGAGGATTTCGCTACAGAGGTAGCAGGCTCCATGGGAGCCATGGCAACGACAAATCTTTTTATTGTGGAGAACATGAGATCAAGGATAAAGAAGAGTAACCACACAATAGCTCAATTGCAAGACCAGTTAAAGAATGTTGAGAAAAAAATTAGAGAAGAGGTGAATAAAAGCTTGGAGAAGGTCAGAGTTGTTGAAAGGAAAGAAATTCAATCACTCAAATCAAGCCTGGATGAAATGAACCAGAGGATACAAGCAAGTCAGGTGCAGGTTACTTAGCAAAAGGAGCTCGAAAAACAGCTACAAGCTAAGCTAAATTTGACAGAAGGTCGGATTGTAGACTTAAAGTATTTTCAGTCCCTCTCGCTGGAAGAACATACAAATATAGAAGCCAAGCAACGGAAATTAATCTCCAAAATAGAGAACATCCAAAATTACTTTCAAGAGGTAATCAAATCCCTTGATAATATTATTTTACAGGAAAAAGAAGCTAAAGCAGCAAGGAATACCTTCCAGAAAGCAGTCGCATGTTCAAAAAACAGAGAGGTGTCGAAAAATCTAAAGCTTTATGTCACTGAATAGATAAGAGGAGACATCATGCTCAAGGCATGGGAAATAAATATATCCGAAAACAAGAAGATAGTCAAAGAAATCAAAGATGACTATGAGGGAATCTTTGATTCTTTGGATAAGCAAGAGTTAGGTATTGAAATAAATGATTGCTTTGAGCCAGTGGGGTAGATAAACATTGTGAAACAGCAGTTGAACTACAAAGAAGGCTTGCAGGAGATTCAGGCGGAAATTTCACTGTTGAAGGAAATCAATGCCAACCTAATAGACAGATGGCTGGTACAGCCCAATTTAAAATTGCAAGTGATCAGGTTTGTCGATAAAGGTTTTGAAGACCAGCTTCCAAAGATACAAAGAAAGTTTTATCTGTTTGAGACTAAGGATCTTCCGACACCTCCTAGAAATTTTGTTCATTTTCAGGAGAAATGTATTGAGTGTATAGCATCAAAGGAGGGAGATACTTCCACTGAATAATGAAGTATCATCTGAAAGATTATACTATTGAAATGATAGATAAGCAAAGTTAATCATGCAACGGTTACAGTTGCAGTGTTTTAACTACTTTTTTCCTAAAAAGTAGGAGGTTGTTAACTATCAAGTGTTGATGACCTTGTATAAATACGAGTGAAAACTAAAAGGGGGATTTTTTCTTTCTCTAAAAGGAAATTTTTTTTTTACAAAAGTAATTTTGAAGAAGCTCTGAATTAATAGAAATGCAGATTGAAGATTCCAGATTTTGTCACGTCTGAGTTATGTGTTCCCCTGTCTTTTCATCTTTCTTTCATATGTCTAATTGATGAATGCTTGGCTACAATTTAGTGCAACCTCTACTGTGGAAATTATTATTCTTGTTATCTAAATCATCTACAGTTTTTCCTCTGTATCAGTTATCAGCATATACAAGACCTGTAGATGTTTAGGTTTCAATATCATATGCTTCATTAATATTTTCTTGTTTCATAGTCTTCTATTACAGCGTGAGATTCCTCTTATATTGATGCCTCACCTTGTTAATAGATTTATGTTTTCCCTCATATCATGCATGTTTCCTTTCCTTTAAATTTAACTTGGATACAAGAAACGGCCTTTAATTCAGTCATCCTATTAATTCGTGTTTTAAAATCTTTCTCTTTACATTGTGAAATAGAGATAACGAAGCCTAAAAAGAAAACACAGAATTGTATCTTCTTTACCTTTTATCCTTCATGACAGTACCAGTTTCAAGGCAACCTAACATCAAACCTGGTCTTTTGGATCAAACCAACATCGCTCTAAATTTATTTAATACTATCTTACAAACAACAAATAACCGGGTTGGGTTGGAACGTTCATGGGCAGCAATTGAGAGAGATATCAGCATTCAGAAAAACTGGGAATTTCGACACAGACAGTTGAGAAACCAATTATAGCCCTCACCTTTTAATCAAAGATTTTTATGTCCTCAACTTCCTCTATCTTTTCAGATGCCTTGACAGTGTACTTTAGAGCCTTAAAGTATAAACTCGGGAACAACATCTTTTTGGCATCGTTGTCGGGGAACGGAGAGACGAAGCTTTTCCCTGGGAAGAATGACATTGACACTTTCCTTCTTTGATAGTGAACAAAGTTTGAAAACCTTTTAAGGCTACCTTTATCTTTCACTTGGCGACTCCACATTGTTTAAACTGGCTCTTAACTAGAAGAACACCAAGAAGAATCCAGACAACGAGCAGATTTCACCTTTTTCCAACCCAGAAAAAATTCTAAAATCAAGAAGACACTTCCGGCAGACTGTCTCATCGACAAATAAAAATTATCAACCTAAATTTACACAGTCTGACTCTGAATATCAACACAGTGAATCAAGTATTTCACACCCTTACGGAAAATACTCCGTTGATAAAGTTACATCCCCTTAATCAGATTTGGTTCTACCCATTTTTAAGACCGAAGCTTTCTCAGTCATTTCCCACACCAATAGAAAACAAATATTTTCCTCAGTTCTTGTTGCTACCGATTCTCCCTCGCTTCTCGAGGTTCGATTTCCCACCTCTCAAAACTCAAACAATTATCCTATATGTCTTGACTCAACTTCTGTTGATTCCCCTATATTCTCACCCTGCGGTTCTGAAGGAACCAGTCCACATTCCCCAAACTCTTCTTTCTCAAGTTTCCTCCCTTTCGATAATCAGTTTCTTGAAACCTTTCCTTATAACCCCCAAACTCTAACCGCTAAATCCACAATGTCTACGGCTGGAGGATGTGGGGCAGGAGGTGCCACCGCAGGTGGTCCGAGAGGAGGAGCAGGTGGCCAAGCACCGCCTCTCCAGATATTTGCAAAGTTTGTTGTAATATATGCCCCTCTGGTTCTATCGGTCCCTCTCCATGATTTACCGGAAAATTACATGAAAAACCTACCCAAGTTCATAGGAGAGGGCAATTTAAAGGCAGTTGAACACATAAATTTTTTCAATCAATTCGCTGACATTCTTGGATTGGAACATGAAGATGTTTACTCTGGACTCTTGGTTCAAACCTTTAAAGGGAAAGTAAGAACATGGTTTCAAGGCCTAGCGGATGGATCTATATCGTCATATGATGAACTTGAAAACGCTTTTATTAGATAGTGGGGTGAGTGGAAAGATCATCTTTATTATCTAACTGAGTTTGGGGCTCTTCGAAAGAAAAGATCTGAATCAGTTCTTGAGTTTACCCAACGATTCAATAAATTGTACATAAAGATCCCAACCGAGGTCAAACCCTCACAACCTACAACGAAAGTGACTTTCGCTGGAGACTTTGATCCCAACTTTGCCCTATTATTAAGGGAGAGAAGATCAGTAGATCTTACCAAGATGCAAGATGATGCCCTGGAAATCGAATCTAACATGATGGCATCAGGGAAGCTGAAAACCAAACTTGAGACTGGAAACAAAGAAATCGGGAGATACAGGGAACAAGGAGGACCCTCTGGATCAGGAAGATCCTCAGAAGACAAAATGGATGATATGGCTAGAATCATCAAAGAACTGTCAAACAAAATATCGAGAATGGAACTATATCAAGCCAAGAATGAACATTACCCTAAAAAGGAGTTCAGGAAGAACCCTAATCCTCAAAAAATTAAGAATGAAGATCAAAAAATCCAAACCCCTTTTAAAAGTGAAAACTTTATAGGAGGACAAGACTTGGAAGATTTCGAGGAGTTAGAGGAGGATATGAACAATCTTGGCGATGTTTGCTTACAACCTTATATAACAAGACATGATTACGAAAAGTCTTTGACTACAGAGTATAGGACTAAGAGTAACAAGAACAGTAGTGTTTCGGAAGATTCGACCTATCATGGAATAGTGGATGGTATAATGGTCGAGCTCCACCAAAAGTATAACCTGAGACCTAGAAACAGGGTTTCCACAACCACTCCAGTTAAAAAGATACTACCGAGGGTTGAAACTGATGAAGTTGTTTCAAAAATCACTAAAAGACAGACTGAAGGGACTAAGACCACTAACATACAGTCTATTAAAATGAAAACAATGGAAACGCCACTCTTAATTGCACAGAAACTAGACACCCATGTTACCGAAACAAGGGCCCCTCAACCAAGGAAAGATGAAAAGAAGGGGTTGGAGACTCAAACCATGGAAATCGAAAAAACCATTGGAAGTTTTAATCTAGAGAATGAAATCAACAAGATCAAAATCCCTATTCCCCTTGTCGAACTGGCCAAAAACCCGATATACCGGAAACAAATTGCTAAAATGATTAGTTT
This sequence comes from Picea sitchensis, assembly GCA_010110895.2. Lineage (NCBI taxonomy): Eukaryota > Viridiplantae > Streptophyta > Pinopsida > Pinales > Pinaceae > Picea > Picea sitchensis. The sequence goes on along the minus strand of SNQJ01S0183028.1, from coordinate 8,158 downwards.
TTCGGAAAATGAAAGTCAGGTTGATGTTATAAACTTAGAAGATGATAAGCCTAACATAATTTCCGGCACGCACTTCGAAGGTGCTAGAGACACTGTTTCCCCTTGCTACATCACTTTGACTGTTTTCGACCATTTGCTCCATAACTTCATGTTAGATTTTGGGGCCTCTCACAATGTGATGCCTAAAGCAATCATGGACAGACTCGACCTGGAAATCACCAGTCCTTATGGAGATTTATATTCATTTGATTCGAGGAAGGTCAAGTGTATAGGCATGATAAAGGAATTAGTTGTAAACCTTGCACAGGTACCTTCCAAAAGCGTTTTAATGGATGTAGTTGTCACGAATATACCCCCAAAATATGGCATGCTCTTGTCCCGATCCTGGGGTGTTGAACTTGGAGGTTCCCTCCAACTTGATATGGCATATGCAACAATTCCTGTTTTTGGAGGACAGTTCACGCGATTGTACAGAGAAACTAGGTTAGCATTTACAGTTAGTGATCCTCTCAGCCCAAATAATTATCCTATATATATTGTTGATCAGGATTTAGGTAATTGTATATTATCTATAGATGATGATGTTGATGCATGTATAGAAGAAAGTTGTATAGGAAATAAAAAAAGAAAAAGAACAAATAGAATAGGATGTATATCACACTGGTGTTTGGAAAATGTTTTTTTATGGTGCCTCGTCTTATCTTGGAGCTGGGGCTGGAGTAATCTTTGTGGCACTTGATAACCAATTCATTATCCCTTTCTCTTATATGCTACAGTGGAACATTTACCACACTAATAACGTATGTGAGTACGAAACCCTAGTGTTAGGGTTAGAGGTCGCTAGGAGAATGAAAATTAAAAACTTGGAAGTTTTTGGTGATGCAGAGTTGATTATGAAATAGGTTAATCGAAAATACCAAGACAAACATCCTAGGTTAAGGTCATATCGAAATTGTGTTTGGGACCTAATCGAAAAAAAAAGTCTCCTCTCTTAATATTCACTTCATTCTGAAAGCAGAAAATCAACAGGTGGATGCTTTAGCCAAAGCTGCTTTGACTTTCACACCTCCCACTGCTTTCAAACTAAAATATCATATACAAATGAGACATAGGCCTTCCATACCCAATAATATACAACATTGGTAAGTCTTTGAGGATGATGAAAACTCCGATTTTTTTTAGAAACAGTAGATGAGTTCGATGAAACACATACTGACCAAGAGAACCAAAATGATCCTATTTGGATCATGCAGGAAGGGGAAGACCCCCAAGAGTTCCAGTATAAAATCGCAAATCACCGTATGCTGGTTTTAAAAAATAATCAGATACCCAAGGGCCTGATTCCCTTAGAAAGACTCTTTAATCATGATGACATCCCTTTGAAGACTAACTTACAGCCTCAGCCGGAAGAGGTCGAAGATTGCAATATAGGTACCGAAGAGAGTCCTAGATTAGTTAAAGTATCCAGGTACCTGTCTCCCGAAATCAAGAGTAAATATGTCGAGTTGCTTAAAAAATACAAAGATGTTTTTGTCTGGTCTTACGACGAGTTGAGAACTTATGATACAACCATAATGGAACATAAAATTCCATTAAAACCAGGCATCAAACCTTTTAGGCAGAAACTCAGGGAGATCAACCCTATCTTATTACCGGTGATAGAAAAGGAGGTCAAAAAACTCTTGGATGCCAAAATCATAGTCCCACTGAGATATTCTGAGTGGGTAGCTAATCTAGTCCTAGTGAGAAAGAAAAACGATGAAATCAGATTGTGTGTCGATTTTAGAAACCTGAATAATTCATCCCTCAAAGACAATTACCCATTACCTAAGATGGATCATGTTTTAGAAAAATTAGTTGGAGCTAATAGAATGTCTATGATTGACGGTTTTCCAGGTTATAATCAGATCGTAGTGCATCAGGATGATAAAAAAAAAACTGCTTTCACTACCCCTTGGGGTACTTTCATGTATGATAAAATGCCTTTTGGTTTAATGAATGCAGGGGCAATTTTTCAGCGAGCCATGGATATCGCTTTCGTGGGTGAAAGAGATAAGTTTTTGGTCATCTATCTTGATGACATGATTGTGTTCTCCAAATCTGATGCAGAACATCTAATGCACCTTAAACAAACCTTTGAGAAATGCTGAAATTTTGGTTTGTCACTCAATCCCAAGAAATCTCATTTCGCAATGCAAGAAGGTAAACTCTTGGACCATATCGTGTCTAAAGATGGAATCAAAATTGATCCCAAAAGGGTTGAGGCAATAGATACAATAAATTTTCCTAGAAATGTAAAATAAATTCAGTCTTTTTTAGGAAAAATAAATTTCTTGAGAAGATTCATCCCTAACTTTGTTGAAATTGTGAAATTGATAACAGATATGCTCAAAAAGGACAGTGAAGTGAAATGGACAAGCGAAGCCAAAGCGTCATTTCAACACATCAAGAAAGTAATAAGCGAAGCACCAGTCTTGGTGAGCCCAGATTACACAAAAGAGTTTTTGATTTTTTCTTTTGCTTCAGAACATACTATTGCAGTTGTATTGTTACAAAAAAACGAGGAAAGTTTTGAGCGACCTATTACGTTTTTCAGCAAAAGTCTCAGAGATGCTAAGTTGAAATATGATATATTGGAGAAACAGGCCTATGAAATGGTGAAAGATACCAAGGCTTTTATAAATTACGTGTTGCACTCAAAGGTCATTGCTTATGTACCCTCTAGCTCTGTTAAAGATATCCTGGTGCAACCAGACAGTGATGGAAGAAGAGGCAGGTGGTTAGCTAAGATCCAGGAGTTTGACCTAGAATTCAAACCAACCAAAATTATCAAAGGTCAGGGTTTGGCCAAATTGCTTACCGAGTCGAACTTAAAAGCACTTGGGATAAATCAGCTGCAACAGACCAAGGGATTTATGGAAATAGATGAGCTTGATGTCACTGCACCTACAACCGAAATTCAATACAAGTTCTCTACTTCGGCCTAGTATCGTGACATCGTCCATTGCCTACTCATGCTTCAATGTCCTAGTGATTTAACCCCCTCTAAAGCTAGGACACTAAAGCTACATGTTGTAAAATACTGTATCATAGATGCTAAATTGTATTGGAAAGACCCCTTGGGTTTCCTACTGAGGTGTTTAGTCAAAACTGAAACAAAATGGGTTAATGAATTCCATGTCGAGGTGTGTGGAGGACATCATGCGTGGCGAGCAACAACTTATAAGATCTTAAGAGACGGATACTACTGGCCCAAATTGTTCACAGAAGTGAACACTAAAGTTCGAAATTGTGTCCCTTGTCAGTTGTTCGTAGGCAAACAGAAGGTCCCAGCTTTCCCCCTAATCCTAGTTAAAACCAAAGCCCCGTTTCATCAATGGGGACTTGATTTCATTGGAGAAATCCATCCACACTCCAGTGCACAGCACAAATGGATCCTAACTGCTACTGATTATTTCACTAAATGGGTGGAAGCTATCCCCACAAGAAATGCAACTGATTCGGTAGTAATCAATTTTTTAGAAGATAATATTTTATTCAGGTTTGGTTGTCCTCGAAAAATAGTCACTGATAACGCGCAAGCATTTAAGTCAATGGCCATGATAAATTTTTGCCAAAAATATAACATCATACTAGGACACTCAACAACTTACTATCCACAAGGTAATGGTCTAGCTGAATCATCCAACAAAAGCCTGATTACCGTGATAAAAAAGGTTTTGACTGAAAACAAGAAAGTGTGGCATATCCATTTAAAATATGCTCTATGGGCCAACAGAATAAGTACTAAAAGATCAATTGGGATTTCAAATTTCTAGATGGTATATGGCACTGATGTCATTTTACCAATAAATCTTGCTCTGTCGGTAATGAAACTCTGGCAGGATTCAAATGAAGAACCCAATGACGTTACCAGAAGGATAAACCAGCTGGTCGAAGTCCAGTAAAATAGGGCCGAAGTAAATGAAAGGTTGCAAATATATCAGGATAAAATGAAGGCCTTATTTGATCAGAAAGCTAAAGATAGAGAATTATTCCCTTGCGACTTGGTCCTAAAATGGGAATCTAGGAAAGAAGACGCTAGAAAACATGGCAAATTCGATCTGATCTGGTCTGGCCCATACAAGGTTTCGGCCTTTGAAGGAAAAAATGTTTGGTTATTAGAAAACCTGGATGGAGACATTCTCAATGCCCTTGTAAATGGGCGGCATCTTAAACACTTCATGTAATAATGTGTTTCTAAATCCTCATTGTGCATACCGGTTTGTTTTCATGTTTTTTGTATAGATACCAAAAAAAAAAAAAAAGGAAAAAAGTAGAGGTTTATTTTCATGATGTTTCCTAATGATTATAATGTTATGTTATTCACAGGGAAAATTTCTCACGAGACAACGAACTCGAGGTACTAAAAGGTGACATGCGCAGGTATTCCTATCAAGTATCTCACAATGACAAAGGTAATGAACGAGTAACCTTTGGGCTGGCAATATAAGAGCTAATAAAGGTATGAAATCTCATTTCAAAATTCGAGATGAAAGCCCTAAGAAGTACGAATGAATAAATCATCGATTCATTTTTGTCGAAATAATAATAAAATAAATTAATTAAATTAAAAAAATAAAAAAACTCAATCAAAGAAATTCTTGAAGTAATAAAAAGGGGACTTAAGAAAAGGTTATAAAATATAATTAAGAAAATCTCTAAGAATAGTCATATGTACAGCAGTTTTTCTAAAACCCCCTTACCCTCCCCTTGACCACAGTAAAGTCTTTTCTCGCCTAACCATGGACGTCTAATCATAAAGTTTCATGAGAACAGAGGGGTCTCACTTTGGTCGTGAAAACTCTCGAACAAACTTTCAAGAAAAAAGAGCAGGTTGTGTTTCTATTCTTTTGCTTTAGCTGGATCAGAAACATGAATAGGTTAATCCTAACCTTATCAATTATCCTAACAGGCATAACTGATCGGTTTACTCAAGGAAGTTCCCTAGACTAAAGGTCAAAAATTTTCCCTTAAGAAGTCCTCTGAAACCCATGATTTTTTAAGGCAGGTGAGAAGATTAACCCAGAGCTATTTAAATGAGTTGACAAACTTTGATTCTTTTTCAAACAGATATCTTCTCAAGTGCATTACATACCCATTGATTTCCCCCACTTCAAAAAAAAATAAAAATAAAAAATAGACAAATGGTGAAAGGAAATTCAATATTGATTGCCCCCATCTAGTTCAGAGAGATGAAGAAAGGAAATTCATTATATTGATTACCCTCATCTCGGCATTTAAATGCTTGGAAACAATGAAGTGGTGAAAGGAAATTCAATGTGGGAAGTCGGATAACTTCACCAGGGTACTGAACAAGCTCACTGGTAGTGAAGCAATATCCTCATATCTGATAAAAGTTGTTATACATGAGTTACATGATGCTTTGTTAACTTCTCTTCTTTTCGGCTAGATTTTCATCATAGGTTTCTAGGATCTCCTTACCGAACACAACGCAAATACTTACCTTGATGCCAACTGAATCACGTGAAACCTAATAGGATGGTTGATTCGGTTTCTATTATCTTACACAGTTTTGAGGTCAGTTTCAAGAGAAGAAATCTATTGAAAACACGGCTCAAATTAGTCAAAATTTGTGTTTTTGAAGAGTTTTCAAGGTTAACGCTGAGACCCTAATCTTGTTAGTTTTTCTCCTAATTTGTCTCACAGAGCCAAATATTTGACTCCATTACCCAATGAAGGAACTTGGTCTACATGTTATTCTCATCCCACAAGGAGACAAGACCCCTAGATGGAGCCTAATTTTGACACGAAATTTAAATTTTCTACCCTTTAAAACTGAAGCTTCATCTTTTCCTAAGTCATGGAGCCACCCTTAGTCCCAAAAAAAAGGAGTCAGAATCTTCCGTTCTTTTTCGAGTTTTGAGATTTGGCTCTTCTCAAGGTATGAGCTTCAACCATCCCATTTTCCCAATGTCGAAATCCCGAAGTCGTTTAACATATTAAAAAGTAAAAATAAAAAAAGGTAAAAAGGGGGGAAGAAATAAATGTTACATTTTCCATCACTTTTCACTAAGCACTTTTTAATCCGTCATTAATTAAACTCTTAAACGCAATTATCTTTCCCTTAATCTTTCGCGATTCGAGTTTCTCTTTACTAAAGCGTTTTCGAACTCTCATCCATCGAACTCCCGATCCTCGATTTTCTGAAAAGTAAAAGTAAAAAATAATTATTCACTAATATTGATTAATTAAGGCTTTAATACAAATGATTAGCGCCTCACTAATCCCATTGCAATTTCACGATCTGGTGTCTACTTATGACATATCTCCTGACAGCAAGATCCCTGAAGTTCCGAAATGCGAAATCGTGTTTTCTTTAAACAAAGTCTAAGATTAAGGTTAAGTTGTTTTCAAAACATGATTAGTGATAACTAAGCTGCTTTTCGCATTTCGGGAATTGAGGGGGCAAGGATTTTCGGAATTCTAGTTTCGAAATCGTCGATATATAGCAGTATTAATAATAGGTAAATGAAGATATTTTTTGACGCGAAAGCGTATCTCCAGGCATATCTTTCCATTAAAGCATTAATTTTTCATCGCTTGTATCAGTACGCTCGTCATAACACAAATTAAGGGTAAATAAAAGTCCTATGTTTCGAACTTCATTATTATCCTTTACATCTGTAGCAAATCACATTTATCCAGTTTTATACACATTTTCTCCATAAACAGGTTTCTGGTCCAGTGCAAACATTATGGCACCTAAGAAATCTCCCAAGAAAAGCGAGGAAGTTACAGAAAGCTCGAGTCCATACGGAGACGTTGTATCTGACACAATACCGCATGCCATCGATTCCATAAAATCCTGGAGGAAAATTTTTGAAAATCTGGATTATGAAAATAAGAATTCCCCTCATGATCCTGACAACAAGCTCCGAGACGTAGTGGAGTCTGAACTTCACAAAGTAGCTACACGGTCGTGACTCATGACGTATAACGACATGATTAGTTGGGCCTTAGAGCGAACGGATGTGAAGACGAGAAGCATTTTGGATATCTGAGGGGTAGTCATTAGCTCTTTTAGACTGGAACATATACAAGTAATGTATAAACTGTCTCCCAATCCCAAGGATATTTATAATAAAGATTTCGTGAGTGAGTTTCAAAGGAAGGAATGTTTTTAGTCTGGCCAAATGTATCATGGCATAATCAAAGACTGGTGGAGAAACGAAGCAAAATTTAGGGCCGACACCCATGGTGTTTATTCCACAGCCTCTTTAAACGAGTATATGGTCTATGTGACAATGATGTTATGTAGACTTTTCGGAAAGAAAAGTTCTACCCATTTCCCTGCAGAATGGGTACCTCTTTTGCACGAGGCGGCAAAAGGTTACAGTTTCAATTGGGATAAGATTTTATTCGATAACATGGCGAAGGAGGTAATAGAATATCAGACTGCAAGATCCAATGGCCGACCAATAGCCTTTTATATGTCTACATACATCATGGATGCTATATGCTTCACAACTCCTTTCCCTTTAATGAATTGGAGTTGAAATCCGACTTACCCGGAACCTATTCATGAATATCATTCTAAACTTTGGGAGGAAAACGCCAAGGACTCATTCTATGAAATCTTTCATTTCATGGTGATACCACTACATCAGATGCTATATGGCTGTGCACCTCCCCACATTTCAGTGTTGGTCATAGGAAGCCTAAGGGTAGTTGTTGGCTGGTTTATAGAGGAGAATTTCTCCTACATCATAGTTTTCAGATGTTCAATCCCTCCACATGCACTCCCAAAATTCCTCCCTGACATAATGGTGTGTAGGGAGGTAGCTCATCAAATAGTAACAGGTGGAATTGGGATAGAACTAAAGACAGCTCAAAAGAAGTCTTGGTCGGTCTTTCCCGTTCAAATTAGAAAATTTTCACTTCTCAACTTGGGTCATTCCAAAGTTGAAGCGGCAACGCTGGAGGAGGTCAAATTGGTAGACCTCGAACAAAGGAAGCATGACCCTTACCAGTTAGTGGGAAAAAACATGGCCCACTATAATATGAAGGCTTATGAACATGAGAAGTCCCCTTGTGATGACATTTTCAAAGGGACTAGGACCTATGAGGAAGTTTTAGAGAGAGTACGGATATTGTC
>SNQJ01S0183027.1:0-19297 GCA_010110895.2 Picea sitchensis | reverse complement strand
AACATGAGGTGACCCAACAATTATATATATATATATATATATATACATGAGGTGACCCTATATAAACATGAGGTGACCCAAAAATTGTATAAACATGAGGTGACCCTCATGTTTATATATATATATATATAACAACATGAGGTAACCCAACAATTTTATATATATAAACATATAAACATGAGGTGACCCAAAAATTGTACCCACTATATGAAAATGAAACCTTGGTTGCGTTAGGATATTTAGACACTTAGGAGTTAGTTAAGATCAACTTGGTCTAATGTGTCGTTAGGTAAAAGTGTGTTTCTTAGTGTTTTTCTTTATTATGCATTTGTAGTTAGGAAATATGACGGTCACAATATGTTCCCAATGTAGAATAATCTAATGTTTCATATTCTCCTCGATCTTAACAACTACATTGAGTTGTGGATTAAAACCCAATTGGCCCATGATCTTTATGTAAAGAGCATGGAGGGTCATCTGTTAATGATCGATTGTGAAAAACTCTCTTGTAAATTTCTCTATAATTTTTTCTTTTGCATTAATAAATTTCTCCAAGTGGCCACATTGGTTGGGGCCATGGATGTTTCCCCGTAGGGGTTTTACCACGTGAAAAAATTGGTGTGTTTATCTTTGATCTGGTTGTGTGAGTGGTTACCGAAGTTATTCATCCTATGTTTGAATACATGTATTGTATTTTCAATTAGTCGGTAGCCTCTTATACTTGACTCATACTCGTCTAGATCTTTCCTTTGTTGTTGGTCTTATTGTCCGGTATATGCAAACACCCCATGAAAATCATTGGAAAGAAACTAAAAGAATACTTTAGTATGTTTGGGGTACAGTTAAGTTCGAGATACATTACAGGTCAAGGGGGACTCCTTTATTGGTTGGTTTCACTAATTCATATTAGGCCGATGACCCTGATGATCGAAAGTCTATTGTAGGTTTTGTTTTCAGCCTTGGTTCAGGAGCTATCACTTGGGCCTATAAGAAACAATAGGTAATTGATTTTATTTAGAAGAAGCAGAGTACCGAGCAGCAGTTAATGCAAATCAAGAATCATTGTGGCTTTAATGGATCCTTTCAAATTTTGGATTCCAACAGCAGCATCTAAAAACCCTCTAGTGCAACAATCAAAGGGTCAACAACCTCTCCAAAGACCCAATTCAACATCAGCACACAAAAAAAAAAAAAACTACACATGCACTTCATCATAAAGCTCATTCATGATCGAGTTATTGAAGTGCTCTTCTGCCCTAAAAACAATTAAGTTGCAGATATTTTCCCAAAGTTTCTTACAGAATCAAAGTTTTCCAAACTTCAATCTATGTTAGGAGTTCAGGAAGTTTTAATTAAGGGGGAATAGGCTCTAATGCCTCCTTTCTTCTCTTATTGTGTCACCTTTGTAAATCCTTCAATCATATCCCAAGTTGTTCTTAAGGGGGGATGTTAGGATATTCAGACACTTAGGAGTTAGTTAAGATCAACTTTGTCTAATGTGTCGTTAGGTAAAAGTGTGTTTCTTTATTATGCATTAGTATGCATTTGTAGTTAGGAAATATGATGGTGACGATATGTTATCAACATAGAATGATATGATGGTTCATATTCTCCTCAATCTTAATGGCTACATTGATATGTTTCTTAACACTTGATTGGTACATGATCTCTATTTAAAGATAATGGAGGGTCATTTGTTGATGATCGATTGTGAGAAACTCTCTTGTAGATCTCTTTGCAAATTTTTCTTTTGCATTAATAAATTACTCCAAGTGGCCACATTGGTTGGGGATGTGGATGTTTCCCCGCAAGGTTTTTACCAAGTGAATGTTGACAAAGTGTCCTCAGACACGTAATTTTATTAATAAGGAAAAAGTGATTACAATCTTAAGTGAGAACTCATAATCTACTCCTTAACCTCACTTGAAGAAGGAGATAGTTTACATAGCTCAACTCTAAACTAAAAACTAGGGGAACAACCAATCACATAATTACATGAGTATGATAGGTGTACTTTACATAGAATCTAGGTGTCCTTATCCTAACAAATTAGAATAAATTAAATTCTAAAAACATTTATACTAGAAAATACTTAGACTATAGAACTTTAGGATTATGAAACTAATAATCCCCCTTTTAATCGGAAAGTTCATTTTTAAAAATACCAATTTCATCTCTGAACTTAGTGAAATTTATTCTACCAAGAGGTTTGGTAACAAATATCTAAATTTTGATCTTCAAATGGACAGAACTGAGGCTTGATGATGTCTTTGATGATGAGAGATTTGATGAAGTGGTACTTGGTGTCGACATGTTTAGTCTTTGAATGAAATATTGGATTCTTAGCCATCTTTATTGCTGACTGACTATCGATCAATAAGGTATTTGGTGATTTCTAAGTTTCACCAAGATCCTCTAAAATTCTGCATAGCCATACAATCTTACATGTTGCTTCCCAAGCCGATATGTACTATGCATCTACTGAAGAATTTGCAATTGTTATCTTCTTTTTACAATTCCAAGGTACTGTTGTTGAACCCATATTCATTAAATAACCTGAAGTGGATGTTCTACATCAATGTCACCTGCAAAATCAACATCTGAATATCCAACAAGTGTAAAATTTGTGTTTCTTTTGTAGAGAAGACCAAAATCTTTTGTACCTTGAATGTATCTTAGTACCCTTTTTGTTGAATTCCAGTGACTTTCCCTTGGTTCCTGCAAAAACCTTGAAAGTATACTGACTGAATATGACAAATTTGGTCGATTATTTGTCAAATAAATGAGACTTCCAACCAATTACATGTACTTTGTATTGTTTACCAATTCCCCCCCTTCAAATTTTGAAAGTTTCAATTTTTGCTCCATGGGGGTAAGAGAAGGTTTACAATCTTCCATGCCAAATTTATTTAACAATTCAGTGGCATACTTAGTTTGATTAAGGAATATTTGGTTAATATGTTGAGATACTTCAACTCCAAGATAATAATCAAGTGTCCCTAAATCATTCATTTTGAACCCTACTTTAAGTTCTTCATTAACCTGTTTGATGTGAGCTTCATTATTTCATGTTATGATTAAGTCATCAACATAGAGTATAAGTATCACCATGTGCTTATCTTGCATTCAAAAATACAATGTATCATCTGACTCACTTCGTTGAAAACCCATCTTTTGTAGTTAATCATCCATTTTTGCATACCAAGATTAAGGAGCTTGTTTCAAACCATATAAAGCCTTCACAAGTTTGCAAACTTTTTGTTCTTGTCCTTTAGCTTCAAAACCTTGTGGTTGAGTCATGAAAATATATTCCTTTAGATCTCCATTCAGGAAGTCACTTTTGGCATCCATTTGATGTAATTTCCAACCATTATGCGCAACCAAATTGATAACCATTCTGATAGTATTCCATTTAGCTGTGGGTGCAAAATTTTCTTCATAATCAATTCCTTCTTGTTAAGCAAAACCTTTAGCAACAAGTATTTCTTTGTACTTTTTAATTTTAACATTGGGCTTGTACTTTACTCGATAAACCCATTTAAAACTTATGGGATTAACATTATGTGGACAATAAACTAAGTTCCATGTCCCATTTTCAAGTACATAATCATATTCATTAATGATTTCTTCCTTCCATTCTTTATGTCTAGCTGCTTCAGAAAAAGAAGTAGGTTCAGTGGAAGCATGAGAAAAATTAGCTTATGCTCTTGAAGATCCCCTAGTTCTTGTTTTGTTCATTTCATCTGAATGAACATCTTTGAGAAGTTGTTTAGCCCACTTTGGATTCTTATGTTGAGGGGATGGTGGATCTGAATCACCATTATTATTGAAAAGAGGATTTTCAAAAAACGAGTCTCTTCTTTCATTTGAAATATCTGAGGTTGGAGAAGATTCTTTTGAAGATTCTATATCAGAAGAGTCTTTTTTCGTTTCATTATTAGATGACTCATAAGAACCTTTTGATAAATAGATGTCTTATGTAGAAACAAGTCTTTTTCAAACCAAAATGCTTGATTTGACTTGTTCAACTTACCTTTACCCTTAGTGTTTTTCTTCTCTAAACGACTAAGGAGATGAATAATCTCATCTAAACTATTACTTTTAGTTTCATCAAAAATGACATCTCTACTGACGATGAATTTTCCATCTGAAAGTAATCTATACCCTTTCTTTTCATCAGAGTATCCAATGAAGATACACTTCATACTTTGTTTTTCCAATTTAGTCCTCTTTTCCTTAGGAACTAAATCATAACATGTTGAGCCAAAAACCCTAAGATGATTTACCTTGGGTTTAAAACCATATCAAGCTTCATAAGGAGTTTGTCCATCTAAAGCTGATGCAGGTGATCGATTTCTTAGATAAACTGCAGTATGGACTGCTTCAACCCAACATTTTGTGCTCAACCCTCTAAACTGCATCATAGATCTTGCCATGCTCATGAGAGTTATGTTCATCCTTTCAGTAAATCCATTATGTTATGGAGTATAGGGAGTTTTCAATTGCCTCTTAATTCCATTTTTTTGACAATAATCATTGAATTTAGTTGAAGTGAATTCTCCTCCATTATCAGTTCTCAAAGAAGCAACCTTTTCTCTAGTTTCATTTTCAACCATGTGTTGAAAATTTGCAAAATTTTCAAAAGATTCATACTTTTCCTTTAAAAATTACACTCATGTCATTCTAGTGTGGTCATCAATAAACAATATAATTATCGACGTCCACCGAAAGAATATTCCATTGGACCACATATATCACTGTGAATCAACTCCAAATACTATGTTGCTCGCCATGAGATGGTTGGAAAATCTTCTCTCTTTTGCTTGCCAAAAATACAAACTTCACAATTGGAATTTTCTTTCTTGAAAGTTGGAAAACCCTATACCAAATCTAGGGACTTAAGTTTCAAGAGACTATCAAAGTTTAAGTGACCAAATCAAAAATTCCATAATCTGAATGAAGACATTTTGGAATTCACTATTGTTGCAACCTCTTGCTTTCTTTGGATGAATTTCCCATTCATTCTTAGTAATTTCCCATTCATTCTTAGTAATTTCCCATATTCATATCCAGTCATTATTATTTTCAATTCATCCTTATCTGAATTAATCTTTACCAAACCATCTTGCATGACAATTTGATGTCCAGCTTGTCTGGTTGTGACTAAGGATAACAATTTTTTCACCAATTCCAGGGAGAAAGACTTTCACTGAACCTTTTCCTTGAGGTATATGAGTTGTATCATCATCTAAATAAATGATATTTATTTGAACATATTTATAATTCCAAAAATAGTCGTTATGATAAGTCATATGTTGAGTAGCCCCTGTGTCCAATATCCAATCATTTTCAAATGAATCTACATGTTGAATTGCTGAAAAAACATATTCATATTGATCATCCTGGTAATCTTGATCCTCTGCATATTGAGTTGATTGTTGAGAATTTGAATTTGATGTCTGCTTAAACTTTGGCAATTGATCATTGCTTGTAAGACAATTTGATGCATAATGACCCATCTTTAAACATATTTTACATCTTACTTGACTGCAATTTCTGCCTCTTCTTGACTGTGCATTATTATTGTGAGGATTACTTTGAAAATTTTGTTGATGAAAATTGCTACGACCTCTACCTTGACCACGACCTGTACCTTGACCAAGACCTCTACCACAGCCTCGATTAGAAGATTGATTCTGAAAATTTCCAAAATTTGATTTTCTTCTTCCTTTAGAACTTTCAGCTTTAGTGAAAAGAAGATCTTCTCCTGATTGTTTTTGTTTTCCAAAATATTTACTATGTTGATCCAGTAATTCACTAAGTGAATCGAAATTCATAGTTGATAACTTATTAGTTATTTGCAAAGTCTCAAGAAAATTCTTATAATATGGAGGCAAGCCATTTATTACAATGGATACTAGAAAACTATATTCAAGTTTAGGAAAACCGTCTTTGATGATTTCATGATGAATGTTATCAATTCTTGAAATGTATTCTAATACATCGCCAATGGTTGCTAATCTTTGTTTAAGAAATTTCATTGGTAGATCAACTCTATGAGATGCTGCAGGAGTATCAAAAATCTTATTTAACATATTCCAAGTAGACCATGCATCTTTGGAATTCTCAATATGAACAAACATGTGTTCAGTTACAGAAGAACATAGCAAAGCAAGTGCTTTTTCATATTTTAAATTCCATTTTTCTAAAGAAGTAGCATCGGTTGGCTTAGTTGGAGCAGTATCACCATCCCAGATATCACGCCATAACTCATTATAGATCAAAGTGGTATGCATGTGCCAACTCCAAGATTTGTAATTCTTGGGTCCATCTAACTTATCTCATTTTGTGAATAGATTGATTAATTTAGACATGATGTTTATTGCAACATTTGTAAGTGAATAATCCAAAAAACTTCTAAAGAGAGACACAAGGAACCATAAATAAAGAGTACACAATCCATGCAAAAAGAGTACTTTTAAGGGATTGGCCTTGACCCTTTAAAAGTCTCATTGGAAATGGAGTTTGAGAGAGTATTTTACTGGACTCCTCTCAACTTCTGAGCATTCAAGACTACAATCAAATCTTTCAAAGTTTGACCTTTTTTTACAAGATAGATATCATTTTACAAGTAATAAAATGTGCCCCCCCCTTGAACTAAAGTCATGAATGACTTAAAAGATTACAACTCAAATTTCTAAAAACCAAAAAAACAAAACTCTTTAATCTGAAGATCAGAGTTTAAAATTCTTATAACTCCACTTATTTATGTTAAAAACAAATTTGGTCCTCCATCCGATCCTTCATCCGATCCTTCATCCGGTCCTCAATCCGGTCCTCAATACGAACCTCGATATGAACAAATATTTTTGCAACAATTTTTTATAATTTAATATCAGTTCAAAAAATTGCCCATCAAAATCGCACAGAAGAGGCTCGAAAATGAGGACACGCAATAATATTTTGACATGCAGAAGAGGTCAGAAGACTTTATGCGCAGTTACGTATAGCTACCATGTAGGGTCTCTTTATCTTACATGCAGGGTCTTTGATCACTTCCATGTAGGCTCTCTATGGTTGTCATTTGTTCCATATCAAAGTCGATTGTTCAGCAGTTGCAACACAGGGCGTATCTGAAATCAAAGTTTGAAGACAGTGAATTCCTTTGTTGTTTTTGTTGTTTCTTGTAGGAAATACAAAATCCAAAGTTGCATAAACAAAGCCCCAATGGAAATACTATTTAGCTTTGTTTCTGTTGTTTATTTCATACTTGGGATGTGTCTCGATATTTTCAGAGGGATTTATTCTCCAGAGATACCAGATCGAGTATTGGCAGCTACAAATACTCCAGATCGGAGAAGTTGGAAGCATCGTTGGTGGGAATGGATCTATACCAGATCCGATCCACACAAATTCGCAAAGGGGTCTTCCTTTTCACCAATCTAATACCATAGATTCAATATGATGACCTTTTGCTAAATTCATATGTGATTCACGATCTGGTCCTTGATACGGACCTTGATATAGACCTCAATACAGACCAGATCTGAAAAAATATAAAAATATAGAATCTACAGCTCTGGATTTAAATTGTCAGATTTATAAAATGATCTGAAGCAATGTTTACAAATGAACCCTTTTAATAAAATAGAAATGGATCTATGAGATCTAAAGAAAAAAATGCAAGTGTACACTTTTATCTTCCCAGATCTCTTAGATTTACAGGAAAGAAAGTTGTTATTAATCAAATGTACAAACTTAAAAATTGAAGATTTACAAGTTTACAACTCAAAAAAAACGATTCAATCAATTATTGAAAAAATTGATCATTGCAATCACAATAACAATTTTCCTTATTTTAAACAACAACAGATTACCTCAATATTGTTGCCCTTGAGTTTGAAGAGATCTAGGTTGATGTTGTGGAGACTTCCTTGCTTCCTCAATCCATCACCAATTCTCTTCCATCACAATTTTCACCATGGCTCTGATACCATGTAGACAAAGTGTCCTCAGACACGTAATTTTATTAATAAGGAAAAAGTGATTACAATCTTAAGTGAGAACTCATAGTCTACTCCTTAACCTCACTTGAAGAAGGAGCTAGTTTATATAGCTCAAATCTAAACTAAAAGTAAGAGAACAATCAATCTTATAATCACATGAGTATGATAGGTGTCCTTTACATAGAAGTTAGGTGTCTTTATCCTAACAAACTAGAATAAATTAATTTCTAAAAACATTTATACTAGAAAATACTTAGACTATAGAACTTTGGGATTATGAGGCTAACAGTGAAAACATCAGTGTGTTGATATTTGATCTAGTTTTGTTAGTGGTTACTGAAGGTGTTTGTCCCTTGTTGGAATACATGTGTTTTCAAAGAGGTTGAAAGAATAAGATGCATGCTTAAAAGTGTAATATTGTTAAATGCTTTTTGGGTGGAGGAAATTGTCACTAGAACATATGTCTAAAATAGACTTTCACTATGGAAATAAAAATGAATATTTATTTTGAAGCATGGCATGAGAGCAAGTTAATCATTTGAATAGTTGTTGTTTCCCTGCATATGTATATGTACATATGACAAGGAAGATGCTAGATAATAAGAATACAAAGTGTATAATGATTCAATGTGATCCATATTCATACAGTTGATAAAGGAAGATGTGATCATTAATGAAGAAACACTTGTATATAAACAAGTTGGAGTGAAATTCATGGAACCCTAGCAAAGTGAACATGAAGTGTTGGATTTCATTATGGAAAAATGAATTGTTGCATCTTTGGGAGTCATACAAAGTGATGCAAGAGAAGGAACTTCATGGAGAACACAAAGGGACATATATGATAATGAAAATACAAAATATGTGGGGAATAAGATGTCACCAGTTGGAAAAGTTGTCAACCCATAGAAGAAAAGGATGGAATTTTGTGAGAACCTCCATTATTGAGGATATCTACAAGTAATCAAAAGATTGCACAAAAGGCATTTAAATCCTATGTATTTTGCGCAAAAGATGATGGATAAAAAAGAATGGAAATGGCACTTGATTTTATAGAGCATCAAATGGGAGGGAGATGATCAATGTAGAATATTCTTCATTTATAAAGAATGAGACTTTGACATTTACAAATATTTCATCAAACTTAAATTAGTTGGATGAAAATGCACATTCGAGAAAAATTACATGCCTTATTTTGTTGAACAAAATAAGTATTGATTTGTAATTAAGGTATATATGAAGGTCAATGGAAAGGATTACCAAGAAACATTTTAACAAGTCATACAAATCACCTCAATCACATTATTTTTGGAAATTATAGTTGTAATAAATATGCACATTCATTATCTTAATGTGAAAACTATATTACTAAATGGTTAGTGAAAAGAAGAAATATATATGGAGTAAGATACAAGGTGTTGATTTTGTAGCTTTGATGGGTATTCCCACAAGAGGACAAGGTGTCAGGCATATGGGAATCTTCGTTAGCACCAGATTATCCTTTCATTTAAGTAAAATTGGCCTTGGAATGAGGCTAGGGCCTCATGAGAAAGTTGATGGGATTTGTGGGCTTGTGATGGGGTGTCACACCCACAAAGAGGAATAAAATATTCTAATTAATTGTTGAGTTTAGGAAGGTCTCCTAAACTCACTCATTAGACTTGTGTATAAAGGAGAGAAGTCATTGTGACATTTTATCATTGTGGCATCATGGAGTTAGCATAAGTGAGTACACACTTGAGCTAAGGAGTATGGAAATTGTAGCAAGGATGTATGCACCTAGGAAATTTGGCCTAGGGTTATTGGATCAAATGTGGGAAGTGAGAAAAGACACACGTGCGAAGGAAGATGAGTTTCTCGTACATGTACGTGGGTTTCAGTGGGAACAGTCATGTATGTACATAGATTGCAGGAAGGTGAATCATGTATGTATGAAAATTGTAGTGGGCACAGTCGCATATGTACGTAGGTTGCAATAAGGTGAATCACGTACATTCATACAAGGTTATTGACTAGGAGCAAGCTCGTACAGTATTACGTCAGCAGAAGTACAGGTGACGTCAGTAGGTCAAACAGGTGGTCTGTAACAGATTTGTAAGTTGGGATTTGTCCCAAGTATTTTGATGATATTTCGTGGTTTTGGAAGGACAAGGTTGTCCTCACATTTTGGTGAATTTTTATTAGTTGGGAGGGCTAGTTTTTCCCTCCGAATTTTTGAAATTGATAAAATTATAGAGCAAAAATTATGTGTCTCATATGTGTTGATGATTGATCTTTGATCTTGTTTTTTACGCTGTTATATTTTTCAGTCAATAATTTCAATGTAAAATTGTTCAATGATAACAACTAGGTTTTATTGTTAGATCACTAGGAAGCAATTTTTAGATCTAAAATTAGTCACGTACAGTTGCACGTGAAAACTGACATGGTTTCAGAGACTAGGATTTGAAGAGAAGGGGATCATCTTGAGACACTTCTTGGCTACAACATTGGAAGAGTGTTGTTTTTGTTCTTGTTCTTATTTTGGGCAGGTCACCATGGATAATTGGTTGGTGGATAGCGGAGCTTATCATCATATGACAATGTCACATAAATCACTCACCATTCTAACAGAGGATAACTCACAATTGCAAGTGGAACTTGGAGATAATGCCAAGTATGCAATCAAGGGAGTTGAAACAGCTTTGTTTCAGCTAAAGTCTGAAAAGTCTCTCAAGATGAGTGGTGTTGTATGTACCTGGGCTGAAGAAGAACCTACTCTTTGTCTCTTCCATGGAGGAAAGAGGGTATGTAGTGGCATTCATTAATGGGCGGGTTATTTCTTGGCCAAAGGGATTGAGTCGTGACTCATCATAATTCATTGGGAATCATGATGGCAGTCTCTACAAGCTGACAGGTCAACTAGCTCAAGCCCTAGTGCATGACAGTGAAAATATATGCGAGTTTTGGCATAGGATATTGGGACACTTACATCACCATGCGATGACAATATTGAGGAAAATGGTTAGAGGTATTCCATAGTTTGGAACTGAACATGAGGGAGTATGTAGAGTTTGTGTGCTTGAAAAGAATGTCAAGGCTAATTTTCCAAGCAGTGAAAGTAGGTCCAAGGAGATCCTCAATATGTTACATTTAGATGTGTGTGGACCAATGTAATTTCTATCCATGAGTGGTTGTCGATATTATGTGACCTTTATTGATGATTATTTTAGGAGGACATGGATTTTCTTCATAAATACCAAGGATGAAGTCTTCAGATGATTCAGGGAATTTGAAGCTCTAGTGGAGAATCACATAGGTAAGGATATCAATCTTTTAAGGTCAAACAACGGGAGTGAGTATACCTCCAACGAGTTCAAGAAATTATGTAAGGAAGAAGGGATTAAGAGGGATATGATAGTGCCTTTAAACCCACAACAGAATTGGGTTGTAGAGAGGAAGAATCAGACCATAATTGAAGTTGTCAAGGAAATGTTACATGACCAGGATCTACCTGTTAGAAATAATAGGTGTGCTCGTTTAACCATAGAAAATATAGCAATATTGTCACCCAACAATACGCCGAAGCCACCCCCGAGAACCTTAACCTTGACAGAGAATAGTTATGGAAGCAAACCCTAGGCCTAATAGCGAATCAATGTAGCGTACCTCTCTCCAGAGCTAGCACACAAGGTAGAAAGTCCAAACCATAACCAATAGAAATTGCAAGCCTAAACCGAGAATAAAGATTGCAGTAACTGCAGCTGCAACTACTCTCCAAACTTACGCACTTACTCAGTTTTTGCAGTGCGCACTCTTACATTTCTACAGTTGTGAGATGTGTGTATCAAATGAGATCTGGTGTCTTGTATTTATACTGCTTCTCCTTAGCTGTCTGGGCCAACTTCTCATTCTAGAGGCTAAAAACTTAATATTAATTATTTCCTTTAGTTGACTTGTCTTCTAGGGTTATGTCCAAACCTTTAGGGTTTCTTCTTGCTTCCCAAAATATTCTATTCTTGTTAGGGTTACATGTGGAGGTTAATACCTCCCATGGATACCATAATATCAACACTCCCTCCTAGCTAGGGAGGTATTGAAAGCAATGGTCTTTAGCACAAACATGCCATTCAATCGATAGCATCATCATAGCCATACAGGATATCTCGTGATTAGATCACGAGCACCCTCATCATTATCAATATCATATAATAACATCAACGACATCATCTCTCGAAGCCATACTCCATATGAGTAATCATGCATGATATTGAATAAGTCACTCACTCCACAGAGTGATACAAGAACCATAATTCTAATCTGGACATATGTCCTAGAAGAATAATTATTTCAACAGATGTTGGAAGCCACGCCATGGGATACAAGGAATATTTTTCTAATCCAGACATATGTCCTAGAAGAATAAATGTCCTATGCCATTTTCTTCCTGGAGAATGTTTGTCCACTAGAAAATTGACTATCCATCTAGATGATAATCATTTTCAACACTGTTGATAGTCTACATGGAAATTAGAACAATGTCATTCAATAGAACACAATTTTGTCTATCCATAGTAGTATAAAACTACTATCCAGTGGTACAAAACCACACCAAGTATTACATGGATACTTAATCATTGACATATAGTCACAACCAGTGGAACACATCCACCACAGTAGCATACATCTATTGTCAAGAGACATACAGTCTCCATAGCAATCATATCATATGATATCAACCTACATAGAAACAATATCATGATATAAATTGATTCATATGGGCCATTCTTCCACTCACATCTGTGAGATATGGAAGAGAATTTTCCCTCAGAAAGTAAAACATCGGCCATGGGATATCTGGACTATTATTATCAAGCATAGAAGAATAATTGTCCTTGATTTTTGAGCCTAGACCATTCACCTAACTGGGYCATTCCTCTGGCACTAATCATAGTGMAACCTAAAGATAATGAGTCTTCCCTGGGGAATTCATGTCCATGATTGTTGAACCTGGACCATTCACCTAACTGGGCCATTCCTCCCGCACTAACCATAGTGCAACTTGAAGAGAATGAGTCTGCCCTAGGGAATGCATGTCCYTGATTGTTGAACCTGGACCATTCACCTAACTGGTCCATTCCTCTGGCACTAACCATAGTGCAACCTGGATAGAATGAGTATGCCCTAGGGAATGACTGTCCTGCACCAACCTCCAAAAATGGACCATTCTTCGAAACTTCTCACAACTGTGAACTTCAAAAGAATGACTGTCCGACGAGACGGACCATTCTACCTGACCACTATTGAGAGTGACTTCCAAGAATAATTATTTTCATAGAACATTCCCCCACACTGGCCACAAGGGGAATCAATGTTTATGGTACATCAGCAATCTATCGAACCATTTTAATTATAAAAATTCATACAAGGTTTGAATCCATACAAGGTCTTATTATATCTGCATATATGGGTCTCTTTTTGGTATACCTCAAAAACTTGAGATTACTTTACATAAGATTCTTCCTCAAATTATATATTGGAAGAATAGTCTTTTACAACCAATTGATGTAAACTTCAATCCATGGATATTGCAAGATATATAATAGCTCAGATAGAGGTGTATCTAGTTTACGGGAACAAGTTGTTATCATATTCTTCTCCTCCTTCTGGAAGAACCTCTAGTCCTGAATCTCACAATGCTTCCATTCATAATCCTTTTTCACAATTTCTTACATATATTGTTCTTCATCATAACTTCCATTTCTTCTTCTTGATTTCTTCTAGTGGGTTCAAACCAAGCTAGTATTCTTATGATTCTCGGTATAATAATTGGTTGTTATGGATTTTCTTTATCTCTTGGAATATTCATGTTCTTCCTCATGTTTCTATTTAGCTCTTGGGTCCATGGAGTTTTCTATAGATTCTTTGACCTGAAGATTCCAACTTCTTCCTTTCATCATAGGATCATGGATGTAGATGGAAAACCAAGGATACTTTAAGGCTTCTTTTTGAAGAAGACATCTTCTAAAGTCAAATTGAACACGTGTTGTTTTTCATGGCTGCTACTTTCAATGGGAACATGGATAGATACTTCATAATCCTCAATGTATCATATTATTTAGGATTAGATCCCTCCTAATCATTGCTTCATGCATGAATGCATGTTGGTATTTTGGAATTATTTAATCATCTCCCTCCATCTGAGATAGTCCACGTTTTCATCTACATTCTTAATGTCTTTTTCAAGGTGTCCCAAGTATTTTTCTAGTTTCTTCTTGGTTGTTGACTTCTTTCTGTTTTGACTTCTTATGCGTTTTCTTCAAGTTTGATTCTGATTTTGGCTTATCTTGAAGTAGTTACTTATGTAATAGATTCCACATGAATTATTACCAAGGATTGTCAATTGACTTTATCTTTTCATGTCTATTGCTTGACTTGTAGTCATCGTGATAGCAATCCTTATCTTGTTATTCTTCCATAGGTATTGTTTCACTTGAACATATTATCTTCTAAGAAATACATATGCAAGATATGTGCAGAAGCTATGTTAACATGGTATGTACGAGAACTATGAAGAATAGTGTTACCTTGTTTTAGAAGAAGTTGGTTTTATCCTACTTGGGGACAATGATTCTTGTAGTGACCATATTTTCAACAATTGAAGGATTTTATTTTTGGCATATCTTTCTCTTGATTTGTTTCCTTCCTTGAGTCAAACTTTTTCTTATTCCTAAATTTCTTAAACTTTGTTGTGTAGGATTGATCATCATCTTTCCTTTGGAATTTTTATTTTATGCTAATCCTCGATTCTTCTTGTGCACAGCAAGTCCAAATTTCTTCAAATGTGGGATACTCCTTCCTTGTGTTCATGCTTGCAGAAAATGCATCCCATGTCTTGGGAAGACCATTGAGTACTTGATTCGAAAATATCTTTTAAACGACAATGGTTGAGTTTTAAAGCATGTGTTAATTTACCATTTAGGAAACTGATGAAAGAGGAAGAATTAATGATCAAACATGGAAGACATATAAACATATACAGATCTATAAATAAGCATGAGAATCATCAAACCATAACAACAAAAGTTGATAACGGAGTTTAGCAATCTCACCTACATCTCCAGGCCTTTGTCTCAGTGGGTGAGGCTTTCTTGTTTTTGTTCAAATCTTCAAACATACATCATAACAGTGCCAGATGGCTTACAAACTGATTTGGTCATGTTCTACTAGATCTCAAGAACCCATCACAACTAACGGAACTGAAAACGAA
Organism: Picea sitchensis; assembly: GCA_010110895.2. Lineage (NCBI taxonomy): Eukaryota > Viridiplantae > Streptophyta > Pinopsida > Pinales > Pinaceae > Picea > Picea sitchensis. Next base: position 4,042 of record SNQJ01S0183027.1, on the reverse strand, counting down.
TGTACGACGCTCCTAAAAATGGCCCGCAAAGGTGCTCTCCTCAATGGATTCCCTGCATAAAAATGGCTTTGGCTCAACAATTCTTCAACATTTCTCTATTCTAAACCTTTCCCCATGGCTTGAAGAACCTCTAGTTTATATATATTTGAAGTGGGTAACAACCTCCCAACTTCTCCCCAAGATCTGGCCTCAAAAGGGGCCAATATCCCCTAGTATTGGCCAAACTCTCTCAAAACTGCTAAGACAATCAATTAAAAATCTTATTATATAGTGTAAAACCCACTATTTGACAAAAATTAAGGGTGCAACCCCCTTCACGTGGGCCCCTAGTCATATGGGTTCCCTCTAGGTGTCCATGGGCTAATGCATTGGTCCTTAGCCCCTTCGTTCTTGGCTCCTAGTCATAAGGTTGTGGCCATGTGGCCTCAGGCTATACATCCACGCGCAAAATTGTTAGACTAGCCCTTGGCCCCTAGTCTAGCACCTTGGTCAGTAGGCTAGCCCGAACGACCTGGTGTTATCCCCTCATTTCCATGCTAACGATATAAGTTATGGGTCGTATGGCGTTTCAATAGAACCATGGGTATATCTGCTAAGTAATAACTCGCACTCTAATGTATAGGAGTACGGTTTGTGGTTTGGTGGATGGGTCATATGGTAAGTATTGCATCGGGGGCTAGGGCTAAGCCCCATCCCTTTATCCTCCCGAAATGAATTTAATTCAAGTTTAAATAAAGGTTTTGGACTATGGTTAATAAGAATCACTGAGGGCGGGTCGGTAGCCCAGACCAGAGGTCACGGGGTCGACTCTCGTGAACTCCAAACTTTTTCCAAAAACTGTCGACCAATACATGGGTGCCACGTGGAAGCCCAAAACTAGGCCACGTGGCACCATGCTATTTGCCCACCTGTATGCCACGTGTTCAGTGATGATTCGCCTAGCTGTCCACAACATTTTCCCAGTCAGCATGCCACTGTACCTGCCACATCATCCCATTTCCACATCAGCTCGTGCCACCTGTACCTACCATGTCATCATGTGCCATGTGTCACCCTTACAGTGGTGCCACATGTCATGATATGACTCATCCACATCTGCACCTGACCATGTCAGCACCAACACACCCTGCCACATCATTTGTATGGCCTATAGATTCATTTTCCACGTCAACATTCTACGGACTGTACAGTCATCATATTTTTTGCATGTTTGGTGAAATGAATAGACCATGATATCTTTGTCATACTACATATGTTTGAGCTTGTTCAAGTTGCATTGGGTTCGTATCAATGAGGCCTACGCATACATCCGTTTTGAATCCATTTTAAGCACGCTTCTTTTTAGGCCTTCCTATACCCAATTTGGTCCTGAGATCCAATTATGGATCACACCTCCCCACTAAAGACCTTTGGTCCTCCAAAAGGTTACTGACCATTCATCAAGTGTGGGATAGGCCACTCCACTTGTTCTTTGTCTTTAAAATTTGTCCTATGCATCTATCTCATCAAGATCAACTGTAAAACAACCATGATAACTGACAGCATCTTGTTATCCACTTGTACTCTGTCACATCTTACCGAAGCCACTATCATCCATGTTGACAACATTACTAATGATAACATCAAAAATATGACTGCAAATGAGCTAATATGTTTGTAATACTTGCACAACATTGTCTTATCTTGAAGCAATGTGTGATTGATCTTCCATTCTACAATCATCTCATGTTCTTGCTTAAGATCAATTACTTGATTTGAAACAATTATAGGTGTGTTTCTTGCTTGAGTTGCCTTTCTTAATTGTTCCATTGTTTGAAGAGATTTATTTTCTCTTAAATGATGAGCATGTACAAGATATTCTTTGTCTGCTTTGATTAAGTGATATTGATTATGTTCCCTATATAAGATTGTTTTGCGATCATACAAGTAAGGACTGCCTAAGACCATTCCATATTCATTGACTGGCAACACATCACATGTTACCTCGTCCACAAAATTAGATGAAATTGAAAACTTTAATGTGCATTCCTTTTTATGTGCAATTTATGATTGTTGCTTATCCATTTAAGTGTGTAAGGCTTATGATGCATCTGAGTGTTTACTCCCAATTGTTTAACCAATTCTTGTGAAATCAAGTTGGATTGAGATTCACTATCTATCAATGTGTTGACCTTAGTATGGCTCATAATGACCCTTATATGAAACAATTTACTTCTAGAATCAAATCCATCACCAGTTTTACCTTTCAAACTAACCAATGAGACTTTCTATTCATCACCCAAATCCGATCCCAAGTTTGTTGGTCGTGTTGTTGTTGCAACTGTTTGCCTCTCTTTCCTTTCTTTGAACCACTTCGTTCTCTTCTCGGGATGCAATTTTCAGCAATGGTACTCATCATTGTTAAATTATGAGCTTGATTTCTTATGCGGATTAATTCTTTTATTTTCTTCAACACTTTGATTCTAGCTTAATACACTTCAACAATACCAAATCATAATTGAATAGAAATAACTATGTAKATAAGTAAGCATGCACATCAACAACACATATACCCTGGGGAAACCCTRTACACGGAGAAAAACCCTAGCAAACAATATTCCTTTATTGCATTAATAATGTATGATCACTTACAAATATCCACCATGAATGTTTTGCTCTTAAAGAAATTTCCAAGATGACTCTGACCTAACAAAGACCTAAGAGACCTTGTTGAAATACACCTTTGATATGTTGCCTCTATTGTTGATATACAACACTGATATGATATTGATCTATGCCTCTGATATGCAGCCTCTATTGTTGATATACAACACTGATATGTTGCTTTGGTGTGTTTCCTCTTTATCATTGATATGCTCCTCTATTGATTCTCCCTTAACCTGCATATCAAAAACTCTATTGAAAAGAGGGGTCGACCTCTTCTTATATACGCTGAAGAGGAGAAGAGGAGAGGCTCGAAATAGTAACTTGTTTGCATGCTTTAATCATAACTCAGCTTCATACTTTAGTTCGAACTAGACTTGAGACTGGTATACTCTAGTTTGAAAATAGAACTAAACTTGAGACTAGTATACTTTAGTTCGAAAATAGAACTAGACTTGAGACTTCAGTTACAACTCAACATTACACTTTAGTTATAAAATAGAAATAGACTTAAGACTTTAGTTACCACTCAACATTACACTTTAGTTCTAAAATAGAACTCGACTTAAGACTTCAGTTACAACTCAACATTACACTTTAGTTCTAAAATAGAACTAGACTTAAGACTTTAGTTACAACTAAGCATTACAATTTAGTTCTAAAATAGAACTTAGTCTTAAGACTTCAGTTACAACTCAACATTACAAGGCAATTCGAAATTCTCTTCATGGTGGATAATTTTACACGTGCCAACGCACTAGATCAATACATTTATATCATTTGCAATATTAGGAATATCGTTTGTTTCTAGCTCATAGGAATTTTATATTCAACCTAACATTTGCTAGATGCCTTGACTTTTTCTCATTGCTCACAAGGCTTGACTAGGCTCACAGAGGTTGTACTTTTCCCCTGAATTTTGCACTAGTATTTCTATGATCACAGAGGTTGTACGTTCCCCCTGACTTTTGCACTATATTGTCTATGCTCACAGAGGTTGTACGTTCCCCCTAACTTTTGCATTAGACTTACATAGCATCTTGTTCATCCTGACTTTTGCTTTGACTCACATAGGTTGTACATTCCCCCTGGCTTTTGTTAATACCTCACAAGACCGGTTGATTCTCCAAATCTCCCTGGCTAGCCTCAAGGTGGCCCATATGGCCTCTAATTGGAGAATGATTATCGATGCTGCCAAATTTAATACTCCCTCTCAGCAAGGGAGTCATTCTCAACCACACCAAGCTTGCCTCTTGTCTGCACAAATTGTCTCGAGATCAAAGGCTTGGTCAGGATATCAACTACTTGCTCACTCGTGGCTATGTACTGTAACTTTGCAGTTTTTCTCTAGACCAAGTCTCGGATGTATTGGTACCTCATGTCAATATGTTTTGACCTG
>SNQJ01S0183026.1:0-11525 GCA_010110895.2 Picea sitchensis | reverse complement strand
GACATCCTATAATTAGGAATGCATGCATAATAGTGATGGTATAAAATTAGAAAGTCTAAAACAGAACTAGTCGGTTAACTCCCACTAAACTAGTGTTACTCCCACTGAACTAGTGTGCCGAAAATAGAAATTTTTCCAACAGATATATTCTCCATAAACATAAGGGTTTTGTGCATCTTCCATGGTGACAATCTATTAAGTAAAAAAATATTAAGAATATGTTCTACTCTATCACTTTGTTGCAACAACCTTAGTAGTTAGTAAGTAATGTGTACAACAACATCTTGTTAGCTTAACAATGCCAAGAAAATATCATTATAGAATTTCTATTAATTTGTGATTTCATGCCCATACTAGTTAATGTTATAACTTTTCCCTTGACAAATTCAATCGTTTACATTTTTTTCCCATAAAGGCCCCAATTCTTTTACATGGGCTTCGATACCATGTTTTAATGTACCCATCCCCCTCTATAGTCTTATTGAAGGAGTAGGGCATTTCCTTTTGTATTTTCCCTCTTTTTTTCCACTAGCTTGGCTCCCTTTGGATTCATTACTACATTTTTCCCTTCGAATGACCTTACCTTAGATTATTGAATGAATTTATACACATTGGGTCATCAACCCTTGTTTTGAAAACTCATTGGGCCTAATTCAAAGATCACATTGATCCTTCCTTCAAAGGTTATACATTTCATGTATCTTCAAAATAATATCCTTTAATATGCCTTGACAGACCATTAGGCCTCTTTGAAGGAACATCTTTTGAAAAGACTCAACAAACAATTGAGCCTCCCTAAAAAATTAAACCTCTTTTGAAAGATTCACCCAATGGAAAATCCATTGGGCATCTTAAAAATATTATACCCCATTTCAAAAAAAATTCCCAATGGCAAAGCCATTGATCCTTTTCAAAAATGATAGGTGTGACCCAAAATTTGCAGGAGTTAGGCTCCTTTAAAAGATAATATTTCGAAAGGCCTCGATAGGCCATTAGGCCTCCTGGAAAGATCAAATATTTTTCAAAATATTTGTATGATGAAAAATCCATTGAGCCTCTTGGGAAGATCATTTTTTGAAAGGCCCCAATAGACCATCAAGCCTCTTCAAAGAACAAATTTTGAAAGACCCTAACAAATCAATGGGCCTACTTAAAATATTTACTCTCATTCAAAAGATAGAAACGAGGCCATCTCACCTCTTCTAAGGTGGACCATGATCAACCCACTTCGAAGATTCTCTTCAAAGTCAAAAGACTTCAGCCTATTTGAAACCATGCCAAATTGAGGTAAAACAACCAATTCAAAGGATATGTGTTAAAATATATGGGGCTCGTCAACCTACTCCAAAGGAACTCCTTTTGAAACAACAAAGGACGAACCGGCCACCATTCAAAGCTATCAATTCAAACTTAGTGATAGGCCTAAAATTTGGGTTATAAATAGGCTTGCAGGATTTTATTGAGTGTTAGGTTGCATTTGGTTTTTGGCCAAATCAACCTATAGGGATAATTCAAACTAAACGTGGCTCACACCACTCAATTTTGAATGCATACATAATATTAAATGCATGATGTAAATTCGAACCAAATAACTCCAAGGTTGTTCAAATGTTATAGAAACATGCATCTAATTATTCAACAAGCTAGCATGTTGTAAAATCCCTAGTTCTAATCCCCGCGAATTATAATGTAATTGTATAAATGTGAATTATGCTAGTGAGCCAATTCATTGGGACGAAGATCCTGTATTGATCTAATTTGGTCGGGGACCAAATTGCATGTTATGAACATTTATTAATTAATAAAAAGAATAATTGTTGGCTACGATACGAAAGAGATGAAGAAGGATAGGGGGGCTATTATTCCACAATAGAGAGGGGGTCCAAGGGGGAATTGTTGGAATACTGAGAGGGGGGGTGAATCAATATTACCCCTTTTCAACAATTAGCAGTTACTTTTATTTTGTTAGATCAACAATAGGAATTACAAGGCTTTTATATTGTTAGATCAACAATATAAATATAATTAATAGGAATTACAAGGCTTTTATGAAGAAATAGTGAAGGACGCCAATCCATTTTAGAGCACCAACTCTAGGAGAGAAAAATCCCCTTCTTCAGGGAACCAACCCTAGGAAGCACCAACTCCCTTGTTTATTTAGGGAACCAACCCTAGGAAGCATAAACTCCCTTGTATTTAGGGCACCAACCCTAGGAAGCACCAACTCCCTTGTATTTAGGGCACCAACCCTAGGAAGCACCAACTCCCTTAACTAACACTTAAAGGATATGAATCCTTTCGTTCTCCTCCCTTCCACCCTCACTTCATAAGAATCATCAATTCTTCTTCTTGGATTCTATTTTTGTTTTGATCTTCTGATCTGGACTACAGAGACACCTTCTTCTCACCATTCTTTCTCGTTTATATACTCTTCCAACTAATGTGAGCTATGAATCATTATGTCCCTTTGTTTATACCATCGCACCTCTTCATTAAATTAACAATAATCTTTGTTATTATTCAAACATTATTGTGAATGTTTTTAATTTAGTGAGTGTTATTTTCATAAATCGATCACAAGTTATGGATTGATTTATTTTAACTCGATTCCATGTTTCTGCAAATGTTGCAGAAATCGAATCCTGTAGAGGAGCTTCCTTCAAACCATTTACATGTGACCAATAGTGAAAAACCATGGGCTTATTAATTGAGAGATGTGTCTAGTGCATCATGGCTTATGTGTTTGTAACCCATGACCGAGGGCTGGAACCTAGTCCTCTGTTACTTCATCCTTCGGGCGATTTCTCTCTCATCCAATCTTTCAGAGTAGATTTCACTGAAGTAGATCAGATGGTCAATATTCATTATTTCATATATGGATGATCCTAGCTTATCCATATTATTCAAACAAATCATTGACCATGACTTGATCTGTCATTGAGTGGACAGTTCTCGTTCACTTCAAGAATTCGACGCTTCCAACTTCTACAGTCTTTCAATATTCTGAAGATAAATTTCACTGAAGTAGATTGAATGGTTGATATATTTTCTTCCATCGATGGACGATCCTAGATTGTCCATATTTTTCTAACAGATCGACGACCATGAATTGATCTACAGTTGAGTGGATGATTCTCGTTCACTTCTCACAAGGATTGATCCAATGGTTAGCATGAATCTCGGAACCAAATCAATGGTCTTGCTTCAATTATTACTTATCCTTCCACTGCTTAATCCAACGAATGTGACTTAATCAAAGGTTGATATGGAAGGTCACTATTTACTTTGAAACTTTGGGACTTCAGAGGTTTGGAGGTCTGGGTAATTGTTGTTCCAACTTCCACCGGAGTTGGTCAACACTGAAGTGTTCAACATGGGAGAGCTTAATTCATGTTTTGATCTAATGGTCAAGATTCATCCTAGAGGATCTTATATCAATGTTCATCATTGACTTCATCCTTCGGAACTTTGGGTAGTTGTTGGTTTCCCCTGAAGGATAAACTATTGGAGTGACGTAGCTTGTTGACATCATTGCTAACTTGGCACTGGCTCAGTGGTTGCCATGTGTCACTTAGATTTGTGACTTATGTAACCTTAAAGTGCCAACTGGATCTAGACACTTGTCATCATCTGATTGTGCCATGTGTCCTTACTGACGTGTTCTGTTGAAGTGGATCTCTTGTCGTAGCACATGTCTTCCTCTTGGATCTGACGACTGTGAATAATTCTAGATCAATAGTCTAGATTTATTTCAACCTTCAAGACTTTGGGTTGTCCGTTCCCAATTCTGAATTCTCCCAAAGTGAGATTTCCATGAATAAAACTTAAGCAACTTGAATTCATCTAACGGTCCATATTTGATGTGAAAATCCTAACACGATCCAATGGTTATCGGTATTTTAGCTATTTCGGGATCTCATAATTTCTTGATCAACGACTATGATCAGTTCTAGATCAACGATCTAGATTCATTTCAGCCTTTTGGACTTTGGTTTATTCATTCCAAATTCTCAATTCTCCTGAAGTGAGATTCCCTAAATAAAACTCAAGAAACTTGACTTCATCTAATGGTCCATCTTTGACGCAAAAATCCTAACACAATCCAACAGTTGTCGGGATTTCGGATGTTAGGGATCTCGTGAATCCTTGATCCAATGGTTGTGATCATCTCTTAGATCAATGTTCCATGTTTATTTTGGAATTTGGGACTTTGGGTTATGCATTCCCAATTCTTAATTCTCCCGAAGTGAGATTCCCCGATTAAACCTCAAGTAACTCCTAGATATATGGTCCTGGTTTGTCCCGAAATCTACATCAGTGGACAGGATTCTCCCTCGATCCTTTTGTAGTTTTACTGTGAGGATTTCAATTATGCTCGTGTTTCTACAATGTACTTTCCCTTCTAATATTTTTTTTTGTTCTTGGATTCCAACTGATCAAGATCATGGATTTGTTGGGAATTTGATCCTGATAGTGTTCCTGCATATGCACTAATCTCGTGAATTTTAATGTGTTGTCTCTCCTCATCTTTAGATAGATTTTACTGCATTTTGTTCATAACAACTTATCATCATGTCATAATGACAATATTCCCAACATGAATTATTCATGGGTATTAATCCAACCCACATTCTTGAAATTATTATCTTTATGTATAACCTTGTATTTGTCAATTGAGTGTGTGAGAGATCAACCATTAAATTCATGTAAGAGGGTGGGTGCGAGTGGTCACATCCCATAATTATTAGAGAGAATGAGTTGAGGTACAATCATCCTTGGGAAGAGTGTGATTCAAGCAAGCAAGGAAGAAGAGGGAATCTGTATGCAGAATAGGGACAATTTTTACATGGAGATTTTGGGTGGTAAAGGAGGTGAAGAGGGATGGGAAGAGGACCAGCCATGGTATACTTGAAGGAATCCATTGGTTGGTTGTGTTTTTATGCTGAGATAGAGGCATGTGTGCGGGTAACAAAATCAAGTTGTAATCATGTGGTGCAATTTCCCGTGGAGGAAATATCTCGGAGCCTTATGAAGGTGTTGTGAGAAAACATGAAATAGTTGAGAGTTCCTAGAGTTCCTAGCTAAATGATTAGTGGAAAACCAAAGGCACTAGTGTCCTTAATAAATGAATGGTACAACCCAAGGGACTGTGAGCAGTGAATGGGGTATATTCCTTGGGTTTTGTAGATTGTGGGGAAAAGAGAGAGCTGAAGGTTTGGAACTGTTGTGAGACTAGAACCTGGGTTTGGGGCTACTCTGTGTGGAGAGTGGATAGCTAGTGGGATGGATATCCTTGTGAACTCATAGCCTCAGCTAAGGGGTGGCTTTTTGATGAGATAAAATTATCAGAAGTGCCTATGGCTAGGAGGTTCATCCTTCTTTTGCATCTAGTTGGTTAATCATTATCAGATAAGTGTTTATGTTATGTTCTTATGTTAAATTCCACTTTGTAAATAGTTTATATAAATGCGGTGTGTTTGTTTTTGTTGGAACAATTGTATTAATGTTTAATATATGTTGTTAGATGAATTTTGAACTGTAGTATCAATCAAATGGTCAAATATGTGTTCAATCTGCGACTGGTAAACTACAGGAATTTTATTAGCAGTAAATATTAATAATTTAATGAGTTTTTGCACGTAATGTTTCTCTGTTGGGTGTTGGGAACATTACATTATAGTATCATAGTTGTTAAAGAGAGAGTATTTGTGTGACGTGGCCCAGCTTCTATGGTTGGGTACGTTAAAAAGTGGTATCAAAACCCATTTTTCAACAATGAGCCTAGATGGGCCAATTAATCAAACGCAAAAGTGAAAATTACAGACTATGTAGGAAAACTGTTTGACGAAATGCCGAAAAAAGGACGTCTGAAATTCATTGTTGAAATTACGGAAATAATATTGAGAGAAATTTCATGGGTAATGTGAAGAATTAAACCCCTTTGGAAATTTCAAAATAAGAAAATTTGAAAAAAATGGGTATTTTTCCATATGATGACGTCGACATGGCGTGGAGGCCACGTGTCAGTTGACGTAGTAGAAGAAAGACAAGTGTTTCCATGGTGGTAGGTACATTTTGGACCAGATTACAGTTGGCAGGTGATGTGGAGCCATGTGACAGACCAACTGTCAGTTCCAAGAAACTGTAGTAAGATATTGGAAGTTTTCCAAGTGTGAATCTGTGATTCCATGAGTCCGCAAAGTTAGAAAAATGGCTAAGTCTATGATTTCACTTATTATGAATCCATGATTTCACGAGTCCGTGAGTCCACAAATTTATAAAAATGGTTGAGTATTGAGACGTTTCAGATGGAATTATGAAAGAAAGGTTACAAGATTATGAGTTTGTGAGTTTGTTATCCTGTGAGTCCAAAGAAGTGGAAAAATGGTTAAGCATTGAGAATTTTTGGACAAACTTATGAAATAAAGCTTACAAGATTATGATTCTATGAGTCCACGAGTCCATGAGTATGAAGAAGTGGAAAAATGGTTAATTATTGATACTTTTCGGATGAACTTATGAAATAAAGTTTACAGGATTATGAGTCTGTGAATCCACAAAGAAGTGGAAAAATGGTTAAGTGTTGAGACCTTTTGGACGGACTTATGAAAGAAGGTTATAATTTTATAAGTTCGTGAAGGGAAAATAAACTGAGTGTTGCTGGTGGGTTCATGGAAGGTATGAATAAGAAATATGACTTATATCCACGATGAATCCATTAACATGGTTCAATAGAGGAGAGAGAAAGTGCAATGTGAAGTTGTAAGGGTGTTAATTATCAGGAGGTCGTGTGCTTTTGAGTAGGACCATCGGGTATGAAGGTGGATCGATCCCCACCATATATTTTGGAGCAAGAGAATAATTCAGGACTTCAGGTCTCTGGAGATGTAGGCCTGTACAAGAATGACGAAGGGTTGAAGGCCCGATATTCGCGAAGACCAGGAGATTTTTTCCTGCATCTAGCAACCATGTCATCGTCAGGGGATGACAACCCAGGTCATGATTGTGCCATGAAAAATGACATGAGAGAGGTGAAGCTATGTGGATTCCATGCATTGAAGGGGATGGAAATTTACCAAAGACGTTCCAAAAAACTTCGAAAGGCTATAACTTTCAAACCAGAGCTCAATTTCGGGAAAGATTACAGTCATTGGAAAGTTATTTCATAGAGAAATGCATCTAGGGAATCATATTTTGAATGATGAAATGTGTTCTGCATAAATTGATGAGGAAACAACATGTATTCTAATTAATGAAATGTTTTATAATATGCATGTTCTAACAACAATTATTACATGCAAATTTCTTGTAGAGTTAGAGGTACATAAATAAAATTTAGTTCTTATATGAGGACTGGAGTCATGGAAGATTCTTAAGGATATTACATCCATGAGGAAGAGATCATAGGTCTGCATGTCAACATGGGGAATGTTGAAACAGATTCAAATGGAAGAAGATATAGGCAAGATCATGTCACGATGAGAAGTATACAAAGGAAAGTGCATCGAAGGTGTTGCAAGGTTGTCAATGGTCTAAATAAAACCAAAGAAATATTAGTATTCAAATGTTATAAAGAATTGAATGGCCTGCAAAGGAATGTCAATAGACATTTCACATAGGGTATGAACCCAACAAGTAAATAATTCCATTGCATGCATAAGAATCAAGGAAGACTCCATAACCTTGAAGATATAAATATAGTAAAGGAAACAAAGCTTGTTGCAAAAGGAGAAAGGATATCATGAGATGAGGTGTGAATTAAGGCTGGATCAGTCATATCTATGAGAAATCATGGGAATGTAGGAAGAAGGAATTTTTAGATATGATCTAGCAACTTTTTTTTGAAAATTACACAAGAAAGAAATATGCCTCTATTATGAGAGTGCACAGCGAAAGCAAGGTACAAGTGCAAATGGAAAAATGTGGCATTTCCATTGGAGCAGGGTGGTCTTTAATGGAAAAAACATTCTTCACAACGAATCACTCAATGAAGTGAAGAGAGATATTCAATATTGATAAAATCCATAAGAGGCAAGGAATATTAGAACGAAGACATGAAAGAAGTATTTCAGAATGTTGAAATGTCAGTCAATGATAATGGTATTCCAAGGTCGGCTTTGGTCAAGAAAAATAGGAAGTGATTAATTGAATTTCAATGTTCACATTCATCTAGAATAGTGCATGTTACAACACTATGAATATTGAAAATTTAGCCAAAATATGTTGGGACATGATTCTTTGAATAAAGTAGTTGCAAGATGGTAGCACTTGTGGACCAGCTAGTGGCTAGAGATACAAAATGACCAAGTGAGGCTTGGTTAGCAAGTGTAGAATAGGGGCCAGTGGTGCACAGTTGAGCAAAATAGTAGTGCATATGGCAGCAAGGTTCTACATAAATTCCAATATATCCATCTACAATAAAATAAAGCTAAACAATTGATTAATATGAAATAGATATGAATTGGAGTGCGTGATAGAATTGATGCATAATGCATAGAATAAATATAGAATGTATGTGCATAAAATAGGCATGATAGATCAAATGTTTGGTGCATACTAATGTGTGTTTTTGCATGTATACATGCATGAACATGATGGTGGAATGATTATAGACCAAGGGTAGTCTATTGATACACACACACACACACATATATATATGAAATAATGATACTATGATATTTTAATAAAACTAATGATGGATTTTGTATCCAGGAAACATGATTATAGAATGACAATATTGTTGTGTATGGTATCCATCCATATGAAGACAAATGAGGATGGAGAACATGTTGACCAATAAAATTAGTGAAGGGAGTCGACAAGCTTCTACAAATGTAAAAACATCAGGTAACATTGAATAAATTGATAACATCCATGTAGGTATGCATTTGGGGTTGTTATAATGTATAAATGTTGAAGGGAATGAAGGTGAAAATACCCTCATTATAATATCAATATTTGAATTGATGAACAAGTGGGAGGCCTTGAGTATGCAAATATTATTTGTTGCTTTAATGCATTTATGAAATATAATTTCATATTTTGTTATGTTGGTTATAAATTCATAACTGAGTTAATTCGGGAGATATTACTCTTGTTATAACAATGAATGTCATTGATATGGTCAGGTGTGAGGCCATGATGAGTTTGTATATGGAAAGGATATAGTTTTATCCAAGTGCATGATGGTTATTCCCTATGTAATTGAGGTTTGGACTGCAACCTCTTTTTCTACACTAAATAGAACTAAGGGATGATGTTCCTTGTGTTGTGTATGGGTTGAAGAGGAAGGTATCCAAAGGATCAGATGAGTTTTGGGGAAGAGTTTGGATGGTGTATTGAGGAATGGACCATACCTTCCAAATCACATGGTGGAATACATGACATGAACATATTGTATTCCAAAATTAATGCAATGATGCGTTGTGTAGATATGGCCAGGATTATTAGCACATTGGTTTTATTTATTGGTAAAGTTTGATTGCCTTATGAAGAGCTCGATGTATTGATAATGCATGTAAAATGAATGATAAAATCATTCTAGAAAATATGATGAATATTAGAATTCCATTTTAATGTGAATAATGGTTGGAAATGATTGAATTGTTGGGTAGATACAATTCTGATATCATTTCATGAACTGCCACAGAGACGAAAAAAAACTATCCTCGGAACCTCTGTTTCATTTTTTAACGAGGTTGCCACAGAGATTAAAAGACTATCCTCGAAACCTCTCTTCTTGATCATGGATTCCAAGAGGACAATGCTCTGGAATGACACCATGTCAAGGGACAAAACTCGGTCATGGCTTCCAAGAGGTCTTCACTAGAAGGAAGAAACACACTCTGGAAGGATACCATGTCGAGGGTCACGACAGGAGTAAAGATATCAGGCTCTAACAACCCTATCGAAGAGATCACCATGTCAACTACTAGATCTAAGTCATCAGAAGTTGAAACCATGGGCGAAAATGCCACATAATTGACCTATGGCGGGGGTGATACCGTCTGCATATAAGAACCATTTAGGGAGGCAATCCAGTCGGCATCAATGAATGAAAGTTGATCAACAGTCACAACTCGTCCAGCGTGAGGGAAAGATATCACACGAAAAAGAGTAGACACAATAGCTTTCATGGCATAAACATAATCTCACCCAAGGAGTAAAGAAAAATCCAAGGGGTCTTGGACTACCATGACATCAATAAAGCCAGTTTTCCCTCCCAAAGTTACAGGAAGCTAAGGAAGGGTCCCTAAAGGTTGAATAGTTCTTCTGTTAAAAGATAACAGATTCTGTGTAACCGGTGCAAGTGGAGGACAACCCAAAGATTTCCAAGCAAAAGAGGACAAAATACTAACGGATGCACCTTCATCTATCAGTGTCCAAGGAACGTCTCGACCACAAACCTGTACTGTAATCTAGAAAGGAATGTGAGAGGGAAGACGAGGTCCAGTTAGCACACCCCAATCAAAATGGATGGTCTCATTACTTGGAGGGGGTCCTATAGGAGAAGGAGGAATAGCCCCCAGCATGGTAGATTCTGTATCAACAAGAAAAACATGGGCAGTATTGGGTTTACTCTCTAGCGAGAGAGTAGGATCGACCGATGATGAGATCAGATCGACCACTTGGGTTTCATTCTCCAAGGGGAGAATGGGGTCGACCGAGGATGGTATCGGATCAACCACTGTGTCAACTGGGTTAACTAAGGACGTGACCAGATTGACAACATGATCAACCGGATTGACCAGTGAAGGGACCGGAGTGATCATTTCATCAACTACAGGTGGGTTGAGAGAAAGCTTGCGATAAGCGGCTGGAAGTTGAGGCTGTGAAACAGTGATGTCTTCTAGTAATTTCGAGGCTTTGTCCATATGAGGACAAAGGTGAGTGAGATGACTCCTTGTGCATAACATACATGGGAACTTGACTCTACTTTTCTTCTGCCCAACCGTATCAGGACTAGTCAACAGGAAGTCATCAACATGTTGTTCAGAGGCTAACAACATGGGTTGGTGAGGATGTGTAGACCATGCTTCTATAACCTTGGATAGACCAGGGCATTCCTTAAGAAGATGACTACCCTTACAGAGTTTGCAAGGGTACTTGGGCTTACGGGTTGTTTGGGTGATCTTGACATCATCAACACTCCCAGCACGATTAACAGTAACTGGTTGTTTTCCAACATGTTTGATAGTGGTTGGATTTTTTGACCCTCGCTTATCTTTCTTCTTCTTGATCTTTCTGTTCTTCTTCTTCCTATTCACTAGGTTACTAGCTTCAGAACTTTCACTCGACGAAGAAGATGAAATGGAAGGCAACATTGCAAGCAAAGAAGGCGAAGAATACCTTACGGGTGAAGACGGTGAAGGATCAACATGAGGTTGATGTTCTTGGGGGGAAGTGCTTGTGACTGAAGCACTAACTGCATTCGGTATTACCTGAGTGGAAAACAACCATACTGGTAATCCAATAGTGAGACCTGGAAGGCTCAAAGTAGCGATGTGAGGAGGACCAATGTTTCC
>SNQJ01S0183025.1:3519-16770 GCA_010110895.2 Picea sitchensis | reverse complement strand
TGGATGAAATTAGAGAGGAAACTGGTGCACAACCTTCTGGTGAAGGGTGCAACCTCTTGTTGAACAATCAAATGTTCTAGAAACTAGTCATGGGTATGTCCACTCTCCTCCCAAAATTGATCCACCAATAATTAAAGGGGAAATAATTGCAACGTTGTTAACTCCACAACATGGAGGTCAAGAATGCCAAAATACGAGTTCATCGTCCCTACCTAGATTGAGTAGTGTGGGCGAAGAATCTTAAATTCATTCAAGTGGATTAAACTAGTATAGCATAAATTGAAGGTAATTTACCTAACTAGACAAGGAAAGGAAAGGCAAGGAAACAAAAGGCAAGACAAGGCAATGAAAGGCATGGAAAGGAAAGGCAAGGCAAAGCATGGCATGGAAATTCAAGGAAAGGCAAGGAAAGGCTATACATGGAAAGGAGAGGCAAGGAAAGGCATGGCAAGGCAAGGTCTAGGTATAGGTCATGGTTTAGGTCTAGGTCTAGATATAGGAAAGGCAAGACACGATAAGGCAAGGTATGGCAAGGAAATGCAACACAAGGAAATGAAAGACAAGGTAAGGAAAGGAAAAGAAAGGAAAGGTAAGGCATGGCAAGGCAATGCAAGGAAATGTGAGGCATGGAAAGGAAAGGAAAGACATGAAAAGGCAAGGCTTGGCATGGAAAGGAAAGGAAAGGTAAGACATGGAAAGGATAGGCAAGGCTAGACATGGCAAGGCCAGGAAATGNNTTTTGTGCATTGATTTCAACTCATGGATTATTTTGTTGTCGGTTTGATGTCTTATGCATCTAGTAAGGATTTCCATTCTGTCAAGTTATCTTTAGTGAATAGTTATATGTTCTTTATTAATTTGTTTCTCTTATTTTTTGTAATAGGTATGTTTTCATTTAATGCATTAATTGTTGTATAATTACTTTTGTAGGCTTGTATGAATCAAATAGAAAATTGTTTGTGATGTTCATGTAGGTTTCTCCCTTTATAAAATAGTGTAAAACTATGTTTCTTAGGAATATCCTTATATCAATATTTTTTGTGGAAATAGTTCTTAGAAGAATAGAGTTACGAGGTTTTTTCTATTTATTGTTTCCAAGAGTTATCTTTTGAGAAATTAATTATTTAAATAAATTTAGATTAGATTTATTTCTTGCAATTTCATATATAATAGAAAAGAGTGTAAATCGAAACACTTTCAAATTCATACATTCATCAACATAAAATAAACAAACAATGTCCATTGGATGTAGCTTGGGTGGTTGGGAGGAATGATTGTTACCCTCCCCACCCAAGTTCAATTCCTTGTGAGTTACATGTTCTGCCCTTAAATAAGTCTATAAGATGATCTTGTTGTTGAGCCCCCAATATTCTGAAAATACTCGGCCTCCCTATTTTCTCTCGTGGATTTCGGGGTGGTTTTCCATGGACGTAGAAAGCACCGATATTCGGTGTCGTGAACCCCCTAGAAAAAAAAATTAAAAATAAATAAAAATAAAAAATAAACAAAGAAAGAGATTAAAAAAATGTGCCATGATACACACATTTCATGGTACATTTTTTTTAATCTCATTGTTATTTTGTTTGTTTGTTTTTTCCATGTGGATATATATATATATATATATATATATAACATCGTCTAAATTGTACATTTTTTATGCAATGGCACATCGTGCCCAATATACAAAATGACAACAAGTTCCCTAACATTTAAAAAAAAAAAACTACCATGTGGTGGCTTAGATACAAAATGAAAATCATTGATCACTCATTGTCAACTTCCACCCTCTTCCCCCTTAGGAGAATCTTGGAAATAGATATTTATTATCTTGCTCGAAAAATCACCTCGAGTGGTTTTGCACCTAGGCATAGTTTGTCGCTCCATAGACTGGACAAAGAAAAACAAACGTTACAAGTTTTTTTCCACAATGAATTAAAAGACTTACAAAATGATTCTTTGTAATTCAACATAAGACAACTCACCGCAGATGGTACTAATAATTGCGAGGGTTTTTAACCCCCCTCCGCAACCATAATCTCTCAATGATGTCTCCCCGTGTCAGTTACAAGGATCAAATTATGAAATTTAAACAAATATGCATAAAATCAATTCCATTCATGATACATAAAACATTAGCATCAACGCATTATCTCATTGTGAATAACTGGGGCAACAATGGAGAGTCACTAGTAGGTGGAGAGCTCAACTATAAAATATTCTCTGAGGCAACATCTATTTTGGCAGCCTTGGTGGATGGTGCATATGGAAATGGTGGTTGGGGTGGGTGGTGTATGGGTGCACCCACTGTGGATGGATGTGATGAAAGAGGTGGTGCAAGTGGGTGGCCTGCGGGTGCAACCAATGAGGATGCATAGAATATGAAATATGGTGGGGCTGAGCGGCAATGAACCCCCATGGGTTGTACAAGGGTTGGTATAACCCTTGGCCTGGAAACAGGTAACCGAAAAGTCATGGCATGCCCAAGGATTGTACTAGTCCCGTAACTAGATAAAATATCAATAACCTGCATACATATTAATAATATTGTTATTAGTACAAAATGGTAAAATTCAACAACATAAATATAAAAAATTGATATTTAAACAAGATTTAACTCAACACATGATACCTATGAAGCAGGTGACTTGTCCATCCTGGGTGGACATTACTTGACACTGTATAATACCAAAACCTGTAGAAACACAAGAAAATTATATTTGAGGATGCCAGAAAATAAAGAAATCACTATGGTGAATTTATCAAATGTGACACATACCTGTGTATGTAGTACATCGAATGAATATGTTTCCTCTACTTTTGCATTAGTGGTGGAGAAAAACATTGATGCATCTGTCAGTGTAGAGGGTCTATTATAGGGGCGTATTAATTGCGAAACACCATATAATAAAATATGGAAATAAATACACATAATACTATATAAATGTATAGTGATGAAGAACATAAACATGGTTAAGATACTAACCTCCTCTATGAATCTCTGATGTCCACTGGCCTCCATAGGCCCATAGCAAGTATGCCCGCAATTCAATAATCTATTAGGCTCACATAAATGACTGTTATGTCCATGTTCCCTCTCCTCACTACACTCTTCTCTAGGGGTTGAAGGTATGACCCCTCTGCCAATGTCACCAACAGGTACCTTCTACCGAGATAGTGCAACAAAACTCCCATGCTACACTAGACTCTAAGTCCAGGCTGATAAAGATACGTGCTTGCTATATGCCTTATGTAATGGAAAGATGTTGGGAAAGGGGGTTATGCCTTTTCCTAGGGTAACGAGGACCTAGAATGGGATCACGCCTAGCACACTCTCTGTCTTGTGTGGACCCTCAACCCACCTCTTGGAAATCAATAATGTCGAAGTAGTTCACATGGTGATCCAAAATAAATTTCTCCGATAATTTCCTCAATAAATATAAAGGAACCTCCTCGTTATTGCAAGGAGGTTTATCAAAGACCATTAACCACCTATCCATCCAGTTATCAAGAAATTGCAGGTGGATGCACCAATCCATACAAATATGTTTCTTGTTGAAAGTTGGTTGTACTCCAGATCTAGGATCAATAAATAGAGACATCAAATCTTGTTTTGAAATATTCAAGTCTCTAACTGGTTTTTTATCGAATCTAGTCCTATAATAATTGAACATCCTTGTCCTGTATTAAGAAAGACTAGTTAATTTCCCTTGGGCACTTGCAATGGATGATAAAATGGCATCCAATGAAGTGGTCAAAGACACTTGGCTAGGCTCTCTTGTACCCCTTAATTCATGGACAAGAGATCTCAAAGTGCTCAACCCCTCATCAATTTGTGTGTTTATGTTTGGTGGTTGTGGTGGGTTGGGGTTTTATGGGCCTTGTTGTGCTTGTGTGCGGTTTTCATTGTCTTTGAGTTCCATCTTAATAATATATATGGAAGTTTAATAAGGTATGGCATATAAATTAGGTCATTTTTTAAATTAAAATAGAAAATTACAAAAAACATGCAAATAAATAGTTTAAGAAATTTAAAAAATAATTAAATAATCACATGCACATGCATGCATTATTTTATATTCATAATAGATTTCCATTTTCTATTGTGAATGCTATGACAATTTGACAGATGAAGAATATATGATAGAAGAAAAATGTGTATACAATCCAGAAGGATGATGAGACGATACAATTATTTCCATTGAATGAAGAAGACCCTAGAGAATTGTTTCTAGTGTTTGCAAAGTTCCTAATCGTGGTTAAATAAATGAAGGAACATTATAATGTTGTTTAGAGAAGAGTTGATCGAGGCATACAACACAATGATGAAGTTGAAAACTCTTGGAAACATGTGATTGTTTAGGACATGGAATATTTTCTAAAGGAGTATGTAGACAATGTGCAAAACTACAATTCCAATGGCTTGTCACCTAAGAGGAGAATTGTGCATAACATAGACTTGATTATGGACATGATGTTTTAATCAAGTTGTGTATAATATGAGTTCAATGAATAGATTAAAGTTTAATTGATAAGTATCATACTTTTTGTCAAAAGTATATTGATTAGGGAAAGTATGAGCTTGTGTGTGGTTTCAATATTGATTACACAAAAGAGGGATGATTATTGTAGAATGTGTATATATAGTGTAAAATTGAATAAGATCACATCCATAAATAGATTTCCTTTACCAAGTATAGATGATTTGATGGACAATTTGTGTGGCACCAAATATTTTTTTTAGATAAATATGAAGAGTGGGTATCATTAAACTAGAATTAAAGAAGGCAGTGAATGGAAAATTGCATTCAATACAAAAGGACTATGAGTAGTTAGTTATGTAATCTAGGATGACTAGTGTGCCAAGTACAATTGTGGTACAATAATGTAGCTGATGATATTGTTGTTGTTATTATACACTTGTAACTTTGTGGCTATGTATCTAGATGATATTTTGATATTCAATGAGAGAAAATATGAGCATCTATAACATCTAACATTGATGTTTGAGACCTTGGTTAAATAGGAGTTATGAATTAATTTGAAGAAGTGTGAGTTGTTTAAAAAGGAATTGGTGTACCTTGGGTTTATCGTATACCAAGAAGGTTTGTGCATGGCCTAAACCAAGTAAACATCATTGAAGTTAGGGGCTCTCATGATATTTCAAATTTATACATGAATTTCATCAAGAAATACCATATCATTATCTTAAATATTTTTAGCACACATTTACGAAAAGTGACTTAACATGGAAGGAAAATATATTACTATCATATTTCATTTTACTTTCGAAAAAATATAGAAATGAAATTGAAGAGGTACTGAAAGCCATCGAAACCAAAATTTGTAAAGCAACCAAACCTCGAGGATTCCCAAGGCCTTATGAAGATGGAAGGAATTTTGAGGTTCATTAGTTTATTCAAATGGGTCGTGTTGTGAAATAAAATAAGATAAATCAATCTTGCATTGTAGTAATATAGGAATTCAATATTCCATACATTGAGAAAGAGATCAAGCACTCAAGGAGAGTAGAAGAGTCATGTTGAGTTGATTAGGGTTTTAAATCTTATGATTATTGTTGATTGGTTTGTTGGGCATTGAAGACCAAATTGGATGTTTCCATTTTGTCATTCTTAGAAGAGGAAGATGATCATTCAAGTGATAGAGAAGGAGATCCATTACCCTATGCACATAGAACAAATTTGTTCTAGATTCAAGAGTTATTGTCAAAGTAAAAAATTACTAGAGTAGGAGGAAAATAAGAGAAATCAAGCATATCTAGCTTGAATTGGACACGGTGTTCAGATGTTGTAGATGCTTGGTGCCTCACCCCTTCAAATTTGCTCAATGAAACCAAAATGTGAGGCATAGTCTATCCAAATGGGCACAAATCGTGCTTGTGGTCCCTTAAAAAAGGACACAATAGGAATACGTGTGTGTTCCTAGGAACACACATGCATTCTTAAGAGTGCTCACGTGTTCTAGGGAACGTGCCTATGTGGTACGATGAGTGGAGGTCATGCTCACCTCGTGCCACTTTATCGTCCATCAACTTTGTGCAGACACCTTAAATTTTATTGAAATAAAAATAATAGATTTATATACATGATACTTTGAGTTAAAATTTTGAACAAATTTTAAATATAATTTTAGTCTTTAAATTATTTGGAATTATTTGTAGTAAACATGTAGTACATTATACTATTAAGAAATATTAAAGTTATAGAGAGTGACCAAGAGGTTGAGTAAAGTATTAAAATGTAATTTGTGCTTTGCATTTTTATTATAAATTATTTATATGTAACTTAGTTTTATATTTTATTTATAGATTATTTATATGAAGAATTTGTGTTTATGTAACTTAGTTTTATATTTTATTTATAGATTATTTATATGAAGAATTTGTATTTTTGTTTTAATGTTATTTTACATAATTTATAAAATTTTATATCTAAATTAATTAATTTTTTTTTTAATTATATAATTTATGTTTTAAATTTATTTCAATTTTTAATTTATCAAACATAAGAAATTAATTTTCTCATTTCAAATTGTTAACAAAAAAATTATGCTTACAAAAAATTTAATCATTTTACAATTAAAATCAATTAAATTTATTTTGTTTTTAATTATGTAATTTATGTTTTAAATTTATTTCAATTTTTAATTTATCAAGGGATTAATTTTCACATTTCAAATTGTTAAGAAAGAAAAATTTATGATTACAAAAAATTTAATCATTTTAGAATTTATAAGATCATGATTATATATATATATATGATTTTGTTATTATGTTATTTTTAATAAATATTATATTTAAACACTTATGATGTCTTTATAATTAAACTTAGTTTATAATAATGTTTTTTATACTAAAGCTTAAAACACATTTCTTCTAAATAAAGTAAAAAAGCAAAAAAAAACAATCATATACTTAATATTTTACATTTAATTTTAATTTGAGAAAAGCAACATTATTTTATTAGTAATTATTGGTTTATGGAAAATTTATATTCATATATATTAAAATCTTTATATCAATCTCATTATAGACATTAAGAGTGTTTTCAAGTACAACGTTTGTTTCTTTGGAGGGCCCTTTACTCTTACTCACCTTTATATTCACGTATTCGAAGCCTGTGATAATCAAACCTTCATTTCATTCCCCATTGTTAGTCCAAGATCAGATCGTTGAGCAATTATAGCGCCTATGGATATTCTGTGCTCCTCGTTTTAAATATGGAAGGGACAATGTATGTTCATTATTGTATGGAAGGGTAAACATAAATCTGTCCAGTACTTGAACATCAATAATGACGAACACGCCATTGATTACATTTTTATTTTATTATTGATGTTGCTTACTTTCTTGAGATCGGTAAGATAATCAGCAAAGTGCTGCAGGTATTATTGTGACGTGACATACAAGCGAAGGAGTGGCCTATTTAAATCTACAATTTTATTCCCTCTACATGTGCAGCCTGGTCCCCTGTGATCTTCTCCATTCTTATTAGCGAATGTACCTGTGAGGGATAAGAAATGCATAGATTTTAAATCGCTGCGACTCTGATGCATAAGAGATGCATGTATTTAAAATCTGTGCACACCCAATTGACAGCCAATTCAAGCTTGATCAAATGCAGATTTTAATACTTTAATCTTGACATGGATTTAGATTTTATAAACAGTTCCAAGCGATAGTGCTGGCGGGCCAGATTCAGAACTGATTTCCATCAATAAATTCATGGTCGAACAGAGTCTGGAATCACATGGAAGTTATGAGGAGCGCCATTTTCAAAGTGCAATATCTGTTCTGTACGAGTTCGCTTATGGGATTACTTAAAGGCATTGGAGGCCATTGCAGTTTCAGCTTCTATAAATTAGTGCTCGTTGTCGCTCTGTTACTCACAAACGGAGCTGCTGTTGTGGAAATGTTAGTCTCAGCTGATCAAAGTCTGCAACCTCCATCGCCTTCTCACTCAGTRACAAGCTATTTCAACACAACGGCTTTTGATGAAGGCTTTTCCAATTTGTGGAGCGCAGACCATCAGAATATCTCCCAAGATCGAAAATCAGTGACGCTGAAGATTGATACATATTCTGGTCATTATCTTCTTCTACTCTACTCCTCCATGCACKCCATTATTCTCCCCTAATCCTATTTGAATGTGAATTCGTTTGGTTCTGCACACAATAAAATACAAAAACTCCCTTTGCTTTTTGTTGCAGGCGGTGGTTTTAAATCGAAGAAGGCTTACATATATGGTTTTTTCAACGCKGCACTGAAGCTGCAAGCGGGTTACACGGCGGGGATCGTAACAACTTTCTATGTAATAATTGATTTCTTTACTTAGATTGGTTTTTCAAAATRCAATTTATGTATTGATCGATTCATTATAAACTCACAACATTCGTGCGTTTCCTTGATTTGTGTGCAGTTGTCTAATAGTGACGTATATCCTGATCGGCACGATGAGTTAGATTTTGAGTTTCTGGGGACGATTCCAGGGGAGCCTTACACACTCCATACAAACATATATGGAAACGGCAGCGGTGACGGTAATATTACCAGCCGTGTGGGAAGAGAACAGCGGTTTCATCTTTGGTTCGATCCCACGCAAGACTTCCACAATTACAGCATCCTCTGGACTCCTCATCACATCATGTACGTTACTACGCTTAACTAATTCAAATTCGTCCATTAATTGAGAAGTGTTCACAGTAAGTGCAAAGACTCACTACCTGTCTGTATGCTTGGCTTGAGCGCAGGTTTTTCGTCGACAGCATTCCCATCCGACAATTCCTGAAGCTGAAGAGTGTGAAATCGCAGTACCCATTGAAGCCCATGTCCATTTATGCCACCGTGTGGGACGGATCCGACTGGGCAACCGATGGAGGGAAAAACAGGGCAAACTACAGTTACGAACCCTTTCTCTCAACTTACACCGACTTCATAATCCACGGTTGCACGGCTGAACAACTCGATTGCAAGCCCGGGCATTTGGATCATCTCATCCCGCCTACACTCTCCAAGACTCAGAAACAAGCCCTTAACTTCGTGAGGAACAACTATATGATTTACGATTATTGCCAGGATGTCTCTCGATATCCCAACGGTCTGCCCGAGTGTCCGCTCTCGTCTCCTCCGAGTTCCCCTGCTCCTCCTCCTCCTACTGCTCATCATCATGCCTGAATATCTGTAGATAGCTTAAACCTTTTCGTAACCTTTATGCCATAATAAAATCCTGCGCGTCCACGTGCAAATGTGGCATTGTTTTGAAGCAACGTTTGTAGGATCTAAAATTATGTAAATTATTATGCTTGCTTCTGCACGGCATGCTTTTTGTATCCCGCATCATAAAATATATGAATCTGCATGATTGTTATGATTTCTTTCCTTTATCTTTCTCATAGAAAAACCAACTATACTTTTCTAGGACCAAGGAGATCTCAAAAAAAATCAAAACTTAAAACAATTCTAGAATACTACTTAAACATGTATTATCTTGTTCATTAATTATTAAAAATATTCAATCCCAGTAATTTGACTCAAGTTTAATCCTAGAAAAGAGTTTTACCCTCTATAGATTTGAACTTGTGATCTCTTAAGAGGAAACACAAGCTCTTAACCATTAGGCTCATTAATAATCACATCCCAATAAATGTTACAGAGAAAGGTAACATGTCTATGTGAATTGGTGCTACACCACATCCCAACAAAATATTAATAATATAAATTTTACTATAGAATGCTTCAACTTATCAGCTCAATAAGATGGCAATTAGTCCAAGCCTGACATGTGGTATGGTTCATTGTCAAAGGTTATGTTGGAGTTATCATGATATGCTTTTTAATATATATATTCCAGTAAAATACTCTATACATGTTTCTTCTTCATATATATAAGTTTCTATAGCCTCTTCCCCAATTTTTAGAGATAATCTAAAAGCTACCTCCATGAACTCTATCCATTCACAATCACAAGCCTTTTTCTTTTTCTAACAAAATAAAATACAACATGCTCTTCATTATGAGCTCAAACCTACTTCAATGACCATGAGAATTTCGTGCTATTTCCATTAACCAAAGTTACTTAACATACATTCTTTATAAACTTACTCTATTTTATGTTTAAAGCTTTGCTTGTAACTAATAAACAACAAAAACTTTGAAAAATCCATTCTACAATCCAAACTTTTAAATGAGCTCTAACAATTCAACCAAACCTTGAGTAGATGTTAGTCACTAGTTTTCTTTGGAACATGGAAATATTACTAAATATATAGAGAAATATTACTAAAAAAAAAACTGATATTATAACTTGTGTTATTTTCGTGAAAAGAAATGACAAATTCTATAGACAACGAGTAAATGGAAATATGAACAGCTTCTAGAAAATGCATAGTGTATATGTTGCAAAAAAATATATCTAAGATCATAATTTGCTTCCTCAATAATCACTTTCTCCAAGTATAGTATTGGAGAACAGTACATGTTCCACACTTGCATATGAACCCTCCTATGTGACTTATAGGGAAAGGGAGAGATTCCACATGACATAGAAATCACTACAATATATAAGGATAATATTGAAGGATAGTTACATTTATGATTTGAATATTGAAGGTTGGTAAAATTATTGAATTTGATGTGTAAATTGTTCTCAATTGATTTCAAATAGTTATGGATTTGGTTGATAGCATATGTAGAAATATGGTAAAAACCAAGTTTAAGGAGATTTTTAGTTATGTATGATGGATCTACTATGTTTATGAAAAGAGAGATGACTTCTCTCACCTACAAGAAAGATATTATGATTTATGGCTCTTTGATAATAAGAAGGAAAATTATTCTAAAATATTGTGAAAAACCACATGAAATTTAGCACTTGTTATTTGGAAAGATAAAGTGTGTTTCAACAACCAAAAGGAAAAACCAATTTGACCAATTCCCATATACTTGTCATGAAAATATCTATAAGTAGTGTGAGAGAAATATTTTTCCACTAATATTTTTTCCACAATAGTGTGAGAAAACATGTTCACCATATTATAAAATAAATACATTTCCAATTGAATTCTCAAATAACAAATGTACAAAACTTATACATGCTTACAAATAATGTTGAAAATATGAGATAATGTCTTGGAATATAAAATTTATAAGAAAAAAGTTCATAGTAAACAGATGCTATAAATCCATGATATATAGTTGTATAATTTACATTAGTGGTCATGTCCTCTTCTAAATATAATGACAATTCCTTCAAATGATACAAGGAAGTAATTTCGAATGTCTATATAAGGAAGCAACTTAGAATATCATGGTTGTGAAGCTCTTGTAATCAAGCACCCATGACCTATAATGAGTATAAAATATGAGAGATTAACTATTTCACCCATGATCTTTAATCACTATAAAATATGAGAGATTAACTATTCCACCATTAACAAATTTTGTTGATCCATTATCACCAATTCTCATAACATGAAATATCCATAAATATTTTAAAAACATAACATTAAAAATATTCCTAAATATCATAAAAACACAATATTGAAATTATTAAAAAAATATATACTCAAAACATGAAATAATGTCTCAAAAATTTACAAATCTATATAAATTAAGTTCTTAGAAATTTAAATAATAAACACCAAAATATATTAAACCCTCATCTTTTTCAAAATATGAACTTGTAGATATAATCTCCATAATTTTTTTTGTTTTTTCACAACTACACAATATTAATAATAGGCAAAACGTGTTTCTTAACTTATTTTATACTTAATTATCTTAAGTTGTTCCTTATGTTTAGTTTGATAAATTGTATTCATCAAATTTAAAATGATGAATTTTACATTTATTACTTTAATGGATAAGTGTTTCCTTACAATAAAGTACTTTATTTTGAGACTCATAAAAATGAATGCAAATTCAACACTACAAATCAATATCAATATTGAGCACCACTATGCACTATTGAGTAACACTATTGCATTTGTTATGCAATATTGAACACCACTGTTGCATTTGTTATGGAGTAGAAAGGTGATTCTCTCACACATGACGAGACTTATAATAGCATCCTTTTGCTTATATTTGTAGGTCATGACACCGAGAGTTAGTGGAATATGTTGCTTCAATATTTGGTGAAGAACCCACACTCCTACAACGAAGTGATGAGGGGTACGTCCAAATAATGCCCTCTTGTTATAAGGGATACATCCAAGTAATGCCATATTTTCTTGTT
Source organism: Picea sitchensis (assembly GCA_010110895.2). Classification (NCBI taxonomy): domain Eukaryota; kingdom Viridiplantae; phylum Streptophyta; class Pinopsida; order Pinales; family Pinaceae; genus Picea; species Picea sitchensis. The sequence continues at coordinate 4,519 of SNQJ01S0183025.1, read as the reverse complement.
ATAGTAATCCGGTTTTATCCTATTCTATGTTATGATAACTAACATAAAAATTTCTCATTTTTTTAAAAAATATTTATCATCATTAAGTTTAATGTCTGGCTCTATTGTATGATAGAAGCTATCCTATAGTTCGATTCTTCCGTATTCAATTTTTATAGAAAATTGGCACATAAATAATGATTTTACAACTTTACGAAAAGATGATGCATTTTAAAATGAAGACTCCTGGAAGAGAGTATTATCATAAAACCTTGAAAATAGTTGGGGGCATATAATTCCTTGACATAAGCTTGCATACAATTCTTGGCATAAGTTAAAAGTAATAGACCAGGGAAGATGTGCTTACTTTAACTCTGAATCTAGTGAGTAGCAACAAAAGTTTGCTCCTATATCTTTTTACCTCGGATTGTTTTTACCCCAGCTTTTACGTTAACATAAATCTAGGATATTATAGTCTATAGACATTATAGAAAATATGAGGATATGTGTTTTATTTAGTTCAACGAATTAACTTTTCCATTTGATATTTACAGGGTAGCTCGCGATCATAGGGACATGGAGCAAAAACATTCACGATTTTTTAATAGTGTAATATTTAATTAATTAATGTTATTAAATTAGATGATTACAAAATTTAATAAACAATATTCATTATATTAAATTTAAATTTAAATTATATTAATATATAAATAGATAGTTTTGCTTATAATTAGAACACGAGAGTGTAACTTGTAACCTCCCAAACTTAGAAGATATTTTACATAATGACTTGAAGTAACCTTTAAAATTATATTTACACAAATATATATGACTAAAAAAAATTGAATTAATGTATTTTGATTTATAATTTATTTATTTATGATTTAGATGAAGTTAACATATTGCATATATTACATATCTATATATTTGAGTTTCTTATTTAATTGATAAATATATTTGATATAATTTGAAGAAAGTTTTAATAAAAATCTAATTAATATATTTACATAGAAATAACTAA
>SNQJ01S0183024.1:0-19051 GCA_010110895.2 Picea sitchensis | reverse complement strand
TCAAGTCAAGCATTCAATCGATCTAGCCCCTGGTGCACCTCTACCCAATGGGACCATCTATTACCGCTCTCTGATAGAAAATGAGGAAATCAAGTGACATATCCAAGAGATTCTTAAAAAGGGGCACATATGACCCAACTCCTCACCCCATGAGATCCAAATTGTACTCGAATAAAATAAATATGGGACTTGGTGACTCTGCATTGATTACATGGCCCTAAAAAAAATCACAATCAGGAATTGGTACTTGATTCCCTGAATTGACGACCTTCTTGACCAACTCAATGAAGCCAAGTTTTTCAGTAAGATTGACCTGAAGTCTAGATACCACCAGGTCCCAATAGAACAGACTGATGTATGGAACACTGCTCTCAAGTCCAAAGAAGGTCTTTTCAAATGGATAGTCATTCCCTTTGGTTTGACAAATGCTCCAACAAATATTATGAGATTGATGGATGATATATTTTGGCCTTTCACCAATTATTTTTTGGTGGTATATCTGGATTATATCCTCATCTTAAACAGGAATTGGGAAGAACACTTACAACATATTCAACAGGTCCTTCACACTCTATGAAAACACAAGCTATATGCTAACTTGGAAAATTTCTCCTACTACAGGAACAGGGTCCAATACCTAGGATACATTGTTGATGAACATGGTGTGCATGTGGATCCAACCAAGATCCAATTAATTCATGTGGCCAGCCTCGACCACACTAACCGAGCTTCAACATTTCTTAGGAATTTCCAAATTCTATTGCAGGTTCATGTTGGGATTCTCCCATATTGTATGGGCCCTCAACCAAGTGACCAAGGGTGGTGGAAATAAAAATTTAGTGTGGGGGAAGTCCTAATGAAAAGAATTCAATGATCTGAAAAATCACTTTTTCTCGACTCTTATGCTCTCCTTACTCGATCTGCATGAACCTTTTGAGATTGAGACCGATTCCTCAAACTATTGTATGGGCGCAATTCTCACTCAACACAATCATCTAGTGGAATATCATAGTGAGAAACTATCAGATGTTGTCCATAAGTACCCCACCTAAGACAAATAAATGTATTCCATTGTACAAGCTTGCTGACAATGGAAGCACTACATTCTTGGGAAGGAGACAATCATCTACACTAATCACAAGCCTCTGTAGTTCATGTAGACACAAGGAAAATTAGAGAACGACCACCATCAAAAGTGGTCCACACAATTACAGTAGTTCCACCTCAACGTCAAATATAATATAGGGAGCACCAATAATTTTGCTGACTGCCTCAATCAACCTCCAGTTGCAGCCTTAACCACGATGCTCCACTCCTATGGCCATGAGGGATCTGAGTGGCCCCAAATCTACAATAGTGATACTGAATTTGATACTACTTACCAGATGTTGGGAATAGGTGGGAATGTCACTAACTTTCATCTTCAAGACAGTCTGTTATGTCATCTAGGACACCTCTGTGTTCCTTTAAGTGAGAGTGCGAAGTTGATTTGGGAAACTCACTACAGTAGGATGGCATGACATTTTGGCATGGAAAAGACCGTGACATTACTAGAAAAACACATCTATTGGCTGAAACTATGCCAGAACATCAAAAAGTATATCAGGTACAAATATGTGCACCAAACCCCCCTTTTTAAACTAAAGAAATACTCAAATATCTTATAATTTTTGCCTAATTTAGGTATGGGAGGGGTTTCATGGTTCCCTATTGGGTAATCCAATCCCCAAGTCAAAGAATGTTTCCCAAAGGAACCCTATCTAGGTCATGTGATGACTATGTGGTGGATTGGGGAAATAATTTTTGGCATGGGTTTCATGACATATCAAGGGTTTGTATTGTCTCATTTATTGGTGCCTTTGTGGACGGTGTGTTGAGTCCTTCGTTTGCAATGCAAATTTTTTCCAAGCCCTTGCATTTAATTTATTATGGTATGAACATTGAGTGATATGTGCAATGGAAAGTAAAGAGCACCACAATGCCACTTGGAGTTAGGAACACATTGAGTGCCATATGCAATGAAAATTAAAGGACACCGCAAAATGCATTCCCCCAACAATCATGGCACTTATTAATTATATGTTCTAAAAGGACCTTGATTTTTAGGGAGTATCTTTTCATTGATATCAAGATCTTAGGGTGATAATTTGTAGGGATAATGATTGTATTTAAAAAATTTCCATCTACAAAACCTCTAGGCCTTTATCCCCTTCTTACCATGAAATGAGGTACAAGCCCTTCTTGGGGTCAAGGAGCCCAAAATACTAAAATATGAGGACACAAAAGGGGAAGAAGTCTGGAAAGTGGTATGTATGAGCAACAATGGTATGATGACCCTTCAAGGAACCACTTAGTAGCAACCTTTTTCCTGAGGGTTACCTACTTACTAGGAAACCATGCCACCCACGAAGGTGAAACTATGAAAAAGGTATAATTTCCAAGAAAATGTTCCATAATCAAGAAAGGATTCTTTAAAACATGTTTAAATGCTTCAAATATTAAAATGACACTTGCCACAAGATTGGACTTGTTACCTCATGAAACAAGACATGCTTTCTTCTTGGAACCAATCCGGTGTAGTGGATTCTACTATTTTGTAAAATAGAGGGGCTCTACGAGGTGTGCTAGGATTCAGGCTCTTGACACTCCATGTCTGCTACCTGTGGGCCTCGATACATGATCTCCATGATTACCCCTGTACTCGGGGGTAACATCTGGCTCCTACATGGGGACATGTGTTGATCCAGATTTATGAGCGGAACAAAATGAAATGAGATATTTATATTATTAAAACAAATACACAGTGAAAAATAAAAAGGATACATTAAAAATTGGTTTCTATTAAATAAGAAATATGTTGAAAACTGTAAAATGCAGACTGAAAACAATCTTGCTAGAATGGTGGAAACTTATCTCTGAGAAGAGATGTGAAGGATACGCTCATTCAAAAGACGATGAGTACAATGAGGCTCTGAAGGAATTTTTACAATAAACATGAATACAAAAACCCTATAAATCTAAAAACCTAACCCTAGGAGATGAAGCATCAAAAGTTATGTGGCCCCTGTTGGGGTAAGTTAGTACATCAACTTCTCAGGGTCGTAACTTTTGCATATGATCTCTGTTTAGGGCACACGATAACTCGTTGGAAAGGTATTAATGAGGAGATTGATTTTTGGGACTCCATGAGATACCTTGGCATTCATTTAGGTTCCTTATTGCTAAAAATCGTCATTTAGGCCCTCAAAATGGCCCCAGAAGTTCAGGAACCGAAAAACTACTAAAAATAGTAAGTTGCCAAAAAATTGTTTTGATCTAGTTGGACATGGTGGGTGGCCACAAAGATCCACCTGGATCATTTTCTCACCACAGATAACATGAGAACCTCAACATCTATTGGTATGACCTATTCCTACACACTCTCATGCAAAATGTTAGAGTATCAAAGGTGGTGCACTCACCCCTTATTCATATGAGAAAATAAGCTAGCTATCAAAATCTAGAGAAAAAGCTTGAATTTTTTTTTTTTTGAAATTTTTGTTATAATATATAAATGTAACATAGAAATATGAAATTATGCAAGAAAGACAATAATGTAAATTATAAATATATATGCAAATCTAAGCAAATGCAAACTATACTAACATGACATGCGAGATGAAACATATATACAATGCAATGAAAAATGATTATGCTTCACCTACCTAATCTATGCTATACCAAAATGCTAGGTATAATCATATAGCTAGTAAAACCATCCCAACAATGTATTAGAATATCTACCTCTATGCTTCATTACAGACCAACATAAAGATAAGTCAAGCACAAAAATATTATGAGTTAAGAAAATCATTATATCTTATCCAATAATAAAATCTAATTCATGGAGGTGGGATGGAGGGACAAGATTATGCCAAGTCCTAATCCCACAATAATTCTCAATCCACCTATGGAGAATGAGTGTAGTCGTCAAATATCTTCTCAGAGATAAGCTTCAACCAATCGAACAAGTTTATTTCTGTGTGGATTTTTACAGCTTCACCAGGTTCTCTTTATTAATAGAAGTCAAGTTTTGATATATCTCTTTGTGTTTCTTTGCTATACATATGTATTTCATTTCATTTCATTTCATTCCATTCCATTTGTAAACCTGGATCAATGGTATCAAAGTGGTCTTCTCTTTATTTTTTTCTCTGTGCATGTCCCCAACGAGGTTAGGGTAAAAAGAGTTGGGACTCAAAGTAGTTGAGCCCTTGCAAGACCATCCCTATCGATCATGATGGCCTCCCATAGCAGAAGAAAAGAGAGATGATGGAGAAGGAGATATTTTTAAACTATTGATTGAGGAAGCCCTCATATGACAAAGGAACAAGATGATGTACAACTTTGCACAGATCCTTCGACGACTATCAATAGGCGATGCATGTTCATCAAGAAAACACTTTGGAGGTGCCCGCCCCCTTCAAGGTACAAGTCAATTTTTATACCCCCTTATTTGAAGGCTAGATAGATGCAGATGTTGTAGATAAATGGTTGAATATTCTAGAAGGGTATTTTTTGGTCCATAAATTTTCCGATAATGAAAATATTACCTTTGCGCTCCTTAATGTTGTCCTCCATGTCAAGGCTTGGTGGGAGACTTACTGTGAGCAAAATGACACTGAGGAATCTCCAATAATTTTCATCGCACCCACTTGGGATTCTTTCAGGGATGTTATTAAGGAACAATACTACCCTGTTGGAAGCTATGATGAACAATTATGAAATGGACCACACTGCGACATGAAAGGAACTAGATAGTACCATAGTTCACAAATATCTTCCATACCTTGTGCACCAAGATGGGTATCAAATAATATGAATGACATTTGGTGCTCAAGTACCACAAATTTCTACATAGACACATCCAAACATAAATGGAGTTTTTTGGACACCTCATCACTGGGCACGACTTATTGATATGTTGTCAAAATTGAGTAGAAACTTAAAAAGAAGAAGTGTGAGTTTGGATCTACAAATTCCTCACAACAGAAGCAGGGAAAAGGTGGACCTAAACCACAAAGAAAAGAGCAGAGCAAGGATGGATCCCCTCAAGATGAGCAATCCAAGCCACAAAAAAATAAGGGTAATGAGAAGATGAAGAAAGACATTGGGAAGTGGTGTGAATTCCGTAAAAAACCCTGCCATAACATCGATGAATGTCACTCGAAGAAATCCTTGGTGGCCAATATGAGAGCCTCAGAGTTAGAGGAAAGTTCTAAATCTGAATTAGATCCAGACAAGGGGAAGCAGATCATTGATGCAGAACCCAGTGCCACTGTCTCTACCACCAAGGTGCAACCAAGTGAACAAGAATAACCAAAGGAAGGTGAACAGATTTTTCACTCACATATGTTGGTGAAGGGTGATCCGATGCATTTATTTGTCGATAGAAGAATTCAAAAGAACTTGATATCATCAGAGGTTTTCAAGAAGTTGAACATGTCAATGACACCACACCCAAAACCATACACCATCGGGTGGCTCCACCAAGGAATATATCTCTACGACAACCAACAATGTGGTCTTCCCTACGATATCAATCCCTTCAAGGATGAGGTATTGTGTGATATTCCCCCCCTTGAAGTTTGTGATGTTATTTTAGGTCAACCATACTTGTGGAAATGAAATGTATCTGAATATAGACCTCGCAGTATTATTATTATTTTGGGTAGACAATTGTACATGATACCAGTGGTAGCTCCAACTATCACCATTTCTTTGATCTCTGCTAAGCAATGTAGGAAGGTCATTTCCCATACCAGGGAATTTGTCTTCTTCATGATTCTCTCTCAAAGTGAACAGAAGGTCGCAACCACATCCATGGCCTCTACATAGGTCCTCTCCATGCAACATAAGTAGGTGGACAAGATCATGGAAGAATACAAAGACATATTCTTCTCACCCAACGGGGTACCGCTGCATTGCTAGGTCAAGCATTCAATCGATATATCCCCCAATGCACCTATACCTAATGGGCTGGTATATTGTCACTATCTAATGGAAAATGAGGAATTCAAGCGACATATTCAAGAGATTCTTCAAAAGGGGCACATATGACCCAAATCCTCACCCCCCGGGAGCCCAATTGTATTCGTGAAAAATAAAGATGGGACTTGGTGACTCTGGATTGATTAGATGTCCCTAAATAAAATCACAATCAATAACCAATACCTAATTCCCAAAATTGATGACCTTCTTTACCAGCTCAAGGGAGCCATTTTTTTCAGTAAGATTGACCTGAAGTATGGCTACCACTAGGTCCCAATAGAACATATTGATGTATGGAAGACTACTTTCAAGTCTAAACAAGGTCTTTTAAAATGGCTAGTCATGCCCTTTGGTTTGAGAAACGCTCCAACAACTTTAATGAGATTGATGGATTATATATTGTGGCCTTTCACAAATTATTTTATGGTGGTATATCTGGATGATATCCTCATCTTAAACAAGAATTGGGAAAAACACTTGCAGTATATTCAACAGGTCCTTCACACTATGAAAACACAAGATATATGCTAACATGGAAAAATTATCCTTCGACATGACCAAGGTCCAATACCTAGGCTAAATTGTTGATGAGAATGGTGTGAATGTGGATCCAACCAAGATCCAAGTCAATCGTGAATGGCCAATCCCGACCACACTAATTGAGCTTCGAAGTTTCTTAGGACTTGCCAACTTCTATCGCAGGTTCATGTTGGGATTCTCCCATATTGCATGGACGCTCATCCAAGTGACCAAGGGTGGTGGAAATAAAATGTTAGTGTGGCGGAAGTCCCAATGAAAAGCGTTTGATGATATGAAAAATCACTTGTGCTCGGATCCTATACTCTCCTTACCCGATCTGAAACAACCTTTTGAGATTGAGATCGATTCCTTAGATTATGTCATTGGCACAATTCTCACTCAACATGATCATCTAGTGGCATATCATAGTGAGAAACTATTAGATGTCATTCTTAAGTACCCCACCTATGAAAAATAAATGTATTCCATTGTACAAGCTTGTTGATAGTGGAAGCACTACATTCTTGGGAAGGAGACAGTCATCCACACTGATCACAAGCCTCTGCATTTCATGCAGACACAAGGAAAATTAAAGAATGACCCCCATCAAAAGTGGTCCACATACTTGCATCAATTCCACCTCAACATCAAATATAATACAAGGAGCACTAATCATTTTGTTGAATTCCTCAGTCGACCTCCAGTTGCAGCCTTAACCATGGTTCTCCACTCGTGTGGCCATGAGGCATCTGAGTGGCCCCAACTCTACAATAGTGATCCTTACTTCGCTACCACTTACCAGATGATGGGCACAGGTGGGAATGTCAATGAATTTCATCTTTAGTATAGATTGTTATGCAATTTGGGCCACCTCTGCGTTCCTACATTCATATGGGAGGACATTTTGGCATGGAAAATACCGTGGAATTACTAAAAAAACATTTCTATTGGCTGAAACTACGTCAGGATGTCAAAAAGTGTATCAGGTGTTGTGATACCTATGCCATTGCCAAACCAACCACTGAGAAGCAAGTCCTGTACACCTCTTTTCCTACTCTCAATAGACCATGGGAATCCATCTCGATGGACTACATGTTAGTAATTCCTTCCACTAAGAAGGGAAATGACTATGTTTTTGTGGTTGTTGATCAGTTTTATAAGATGGCCATCCTAACAACCTGCAAGAAGAATATCACAGTGGAGGCCACTGCCAAGCTCTTCTTTGAACGAGTGTGGGTACACTTCAGGATACCACATACCATCATATCAGATCAGGACAACATATTCCTAAGCACATTCTGGTCCATCCTCTGGTCATTTTTGGACACCAAGCTCACCAAATCCACCTCCTTCCACCCCTAAATTGATGGCCAAAAAGAGGTCAAACAAAAAATAATCGTGCATATCTTGTGCATGTACAACTCCAAAAATTCATGCACATCGGATGGGAGTCTCCCTTATGTTCAAAAAAACTACAATAAATCCCTTCATATCTCAACCGAACATAGTCCCTTTCATGCGGGGTTACGATTTCAACCATTGGGTCCCATTGAGGTCGCGCTGCCCCTTGCATCCACACAAGAAGAAACATCCCATGCTGAATTTGAGGCCGAAAAATCCACCAAGTTTATTGAATAGATTCAACACATCAAGAAAATGGTCCATGATATTTTGCAAAAATCCAATGCTAAGTACAAACATCGCCATGATCAACACTGAGTGTTACACAAGTCTCAAGTGGGAGACAAGGTCTAGTTGCATTTGTAGAAAGAGTTCCTTACATGACCCTATCAGAATATTCTTCCACTTCGGTATGGACCTTACACCGTCACCAAGGATGTGAGTGACAATGATTTTGAGCTAAGTATTCCTCCCTTCTATGGTTTTAACCAATTTTCAATGTGGACCTCCTTCGACCATACTTCCCACAATTATTGGACACATCGGAGATTACAGAGCAATTGACATTGATAAAGATCAACTATGACTGTATGGAAAAATAAACCATTGATCAGATCAGGGACATTTATATTAAGGGCACTCACCAATAGAGGATATAAATTTATCAGGTTGTCAGAGTAGGGAAACTCCTGCACCAAGGCAAGTGGCTCACCCGAGGCCAAGTTCAACAGAAGTTTCACCATCAGATGGGGGAGCTCAATTAAATGGTCACTATTGTTTCCTAAGGGAGGATCATTGATGTAGGTGGATATCAGTGGCCACCCACCTATTCGATTGGCTCAAATAACAATTTTTGTTTTGGCAGTTTGTTTATAGTTTTTCAAGTCCCAAACTTCCAGGTCCATTTTGAGGCCCTAAACGATGCTTTTGGGCTTGAAAGTGCATAACATGTTCCTAAAGGCAGATGCTAGGCTGAACACAATATGTAATGGTCAGATATACCTTTCCAATCATGTATTGAGTGCCCCAAACAAAGATCGTATGAAAACGTTACGCCCTCGGTAAGTTGACGTATCAACTACCCCCATCGAGGCCCACAAACCATTTGTCATTTCATCTCCTAGGTTACAGTTTTGGATGTTTAGGGTTTTCTCATTTATGTTTTATGTTAAAAATTCCTTTGGAGCCTCATTGTACTAATCTTCTAGCGAATGAGTATATCCATCACATCTCTTCTCAGAGATAAGTTGCCACCATTCGAGAAAAAATGTTTCAGTCTGCATTTTTACAGTTTCAACATGTTCTCTTTATTAATATAAGTCAAGTTTTATTGTATCTTTGTGTGTTTCTTTTCTATACATATGTATTTCATTTTGTTCCATTTATAAATCCAAATCAATGGTATCATATCGGCCAACTCTTTATTTGCTTCTCTGTTCATATCCCCAATGAGGTCAAGGTAGAAAGAGTTGGGACTCGAAGTAGTTGATCCCTTGAAAGACCGTCCCCACTGATCACGATGGCCTCCCATGGGAGAATAAAATAGAGACTGTTGAAACAAACTTTATATTTTCCTGAAAAACCTTAGACTAGATTAAAATTCATTTTTGTTTAAATAAATAAAAAAGCACAAAAACGCAATTGGATAATCACAGTCGAAAATAAATCGTCCGATCAATCCAACGGCTTAAATATCTTAGCAGATTATGGAGCCACCCTTGTTTTTTTTTAAACAGGAAACATTGAAAGATTTTCAAAATTTTCAGGTTTCGGGGTTCTACTATTTACACAGTTTGATATTTAACGACAACCCCAAAGTCCCGATACCAAAGTCACGAAAAGTAAATTTAAAAGAAGTTAAACCAAGTTAATAAGAATAATTAAAAATGTTTAACAGTAATTTAAGCTTATTATATTTTTATTTTTGGGAATCTCAACACAAACGACAGTTGAAAATATCGATGTGTAATTCATAAAATCCCTTTTAATCGTGATTAATTAAAGTTTAAATGTACTTCATATATTGTTAATCAGTCACATTTCGGGAAATCAGAGAATTATCACTCATCACAATAAAGAAAACCTAAAGCATGGAGTCCCGAAAGTATTAAGTGCTTAAGTGAGATTAACTTAACATCAAAACAAAGGTTAACGATATAAGATGGATTTTCGCATTTTCGCTTTTTGGGATTCTTAAACGATATAACATCCAAACTCCCAGTCTCGAATCACCGATATTTAGTAGCTTTTATTATGAATTAATGGAAATATTTTATAGTGTAAGATGCATATCTCTAGTTGTACTCTCTTCATTAAGGCAAATAAATTCATCACCCATAGAAGCACATTCTAATTAAGGAAGACTAAAGGTTAATAAAGGTCTCTATTTCAAATTTCATTCTCACTTTCAGCAAACCAACAAGTTGTCTTCGAGAAAGTTTACATCTTTTTCTCTGTAACATGTATCCGCTTTTTATCACAGGCATCATGGAACCTAGGAAAATGCTGAATAAGAGTGATGAGGCTGTTGAAGGATCAAATCCAAACTCAGACATTCTGTCTGATACCACACCACACATTGTAGACTCAGTCAGGTCCTGGATACAAATTTTCAAAATCTTGGAACACGAGGCAAGGAATTGCCCAAATGATTTTGGAGACGAAAAGACTGATAAAACTGGAACTAAACTAAGAGTTATAATAGAGGTTGAGCTTCATAAAATTGCTACATGCCTGAAGCTCATGCCATACAATGACATGATAAACTAGGCTCTTATGAACAACGATGTGCAAACCAGGAGCATAATGAACCATCAAAAGGCCATCGTCGGCCCTTTCAGGCCAGAACACATTCAATTAATGTACAAGCTATCCCCTATTTCTAAATATATTTATAATGTTGAATTCATAGAAGAGTTTCAACGAAAGGAGTGTACAGAATTTTACCAAATCTATCCATATATAATCAAAACATGGTGGGGAATTCCAACGAAATTTAGAGTTGATACCCATGGTGTTTATGCCACAACATCGTTAAATGAATATATGGTCTATATAGAAATGATATTATGTAGACTATTTGGGAGGAAAATCCCTACCCATTTCCCGACGGAATGGGTGCCAATTATACACGAGGTAGTCGAGGGTTTCACCTTCAATTGGGATAAGATTCTATCAGATAACCTAACCAAGGAGATTGTTGAGTACCAAATGGAAAAGTCAAAAGGCCAGCCTGCGTATTTTTATATGTTTGTGTATTTCATGGACGCTATCTGTTATATGACCCCTTTCCATTGATGAATTGGAGCTGGAACCCAACCTGTGCAAAACCCATCCACTTCTATCACTCTCAATTATGGGAAGAAAAAGTAAAAGATTTATTTTATGAAATCTGTCACTATGTAGTGATTCTTGTGCACCAAATATTGTTTGGTTATTCCCCCCCTCAGATTTCGGAGCAAATCATGGGAAACCTCAAAACAATTGTAGATTGGTTTATCGAAGAGAATTTATCTTATGTCAGAGTCTTCGGATGTTCAATTCCCCCTCATGCTCTCCCAAAGTTTATTCCTGACAGACTGGTGTGCAGAGAAGTGGCATACCAGATAATAATAGGAGGCATCGGTATAGATTTAAAATTAGTTCAGAAGAAATTCTGGCCATCTTTTCCCATATAGATTGGGATGTTTTCACTGTTAAATTTTGGTCATTCCAAGGTAGAATCTGCATCATTAGAGGACATGAAATAGGTAGATATTGAACTCAGAAAGCATGATCCATATCAAATTGCGGGAAACCATCTAGCTCATTTCAATATGAAAATATATGAGCATGAAGATTCCCCTTGTGATGACATATTTAAAGGAATCAAAGCTTATGAGGAAATATTAGATAGAGTCCAAGCGTTACCTCATGATCTATAGACCAACTTTCTTTCTTTCAAAAAGCATAGACGAGCTGGGTTTCCCAAGATACTTCAGGGATAATCGATAACCCCTCGTTCAAAACAAGAAAGTATACCTCCACATTTTGAACTAAAATCTTTGGATAAAAGGACTACAGAGGAAAACCCAAAGAATCTTGAAGTGTCTTCACAAATATCAGAAACTTTGCAGGAAGAGAATCTAGGGTCTGGAACAAATTCTAAGTCTGAGGTACCTTTAAAACTGAATCAAATGACTTATCCTTTATCGTCAACTATTATTTTCGATACCCCCAAAAACAACAGAAGGAACACAATTCACAAAGTTAGGCAGTCCTATTATAGCATTGACTCCTTTACAATCAAGTTTTGGAACTCCCCATCTCGGAGCTATGTACGTAAGTGACCTTACCCCAATATCCATTGGAGAAATACCTTCCTCTGATTTCTTTTTCAGTAAAAAGAGAAAAGTTGTAGTGAAACAAGAAATGCACCTAAAAGAGGGTACATTAGTCAAAAAGCATAGGATACTTGTGGATGGAAAAAATCTAGAAGAGGAAGACTTTTCCATAGAGGTAGTACGCTCTTTGGAATATTCCTCTATGAACAAATTGTTTTCAGTCAATAATTTGAAAGCAAGGCTGAAACAAAGGAATCAAACGATAGCTCAGTTGCAAATTCAAATAAGAAATACAAAGAAAACTATTAGAGATGAGATAAACAAAGAACTGGAACAGGCCAAAGCTGTTGAAAAACATGAGATTAAACTGATCAATTCAAGTTTAGATGAGATGTATAAGAAGATGCAAGCTATTCAAGGACAGGTCATCCAGCAAGAGGAATTAGTGAGGCAACTGCAAGATAAATTGAGTTCTACTGAAAACCAGGTGGTAGATTTAACAGTTTTTCAAGCCCAAGCACTGGAAGTGCATCAGAAGCTAGAAGCAGAACAACAAAGACTATTTTCTAAAGTAGATATCATTCAAAACTATTTTCGAGAAGAAAATAAATCATTATTTAACATTTCTTTCAAAGAAAAAGAGCCTAAAGCAGCTCGGGCCACTTTTCAAAAGGCAGTCATATTTTCGGCTAAAGAAGAGGTACCGATAACTCCTAGATTAACTGTCGCTAAACAAATCTAGGGTGATATCATGTTGAAGGTATGGGAGGCCAATATAGCCGAAAGTAGGAAAATGGAAAAAGAGATAAAGGAAGAATGTGAAGAGACCTTCGATTTGCTAGATAAAAAATCACTAGGCATTGGAAAAGACGATTGTTCTGGACTATTAGGATAGATCAATGTTACAAAGCATCAAATGAAAATCAAAGAGAGCTTGAATGAAATTCAGATTGAAATTTCGCAATTAAAACAAATTGACGCTACCCAAATGGACGGGTGGCTGGTGAAGCCAAATTTAAAATTGCAATCAATTAATTTTGAAGATAGAAGGATTGAAGACAGGTTGCCGAAAATTCAGAGGAAGCTATATCTGTTCGAGGAAAAGGATATTCCAGAGCCTTCCATAATTTTAGTACATTTTCTAAGTATATGTCTTGAGTGTCTCAAACCAAGCGAAGGAAATACTTCAAAGTAATAATGGAGTAACATATGCATGCTCATTTTGTCGGAGTTATAGAGGGGTAAAAGGTAACCAAGCTAACGGTTCAAGTTTGTATTCTGTAATCGTAAGCACTTAGGAGTTAGGAAAATACCAACCATCTAGGGTTTATGATCTTTTGTATAAATATAATTTCAAAAGACTTAAAGAGGGAATTTTTTGTGGCCGATTGTAGCAGAGAAATTTCTCCTTTACAAGAATTAAGACAATGCAAAACAGAGACTCCATATTCCGCCAATCCTGAGTTATGTGTTCCTCTGTACTTTCATGTTCAACATCATTTCTTATATATATTTGATGAATGTTTAACTACAATTTAGTACAACATCTACTGTGGTTATGTGTTATTTAGTTATCTGATTTTTTACAGATTTTCCTCTGTGTTTGTTATTAGCAGACACAAGACCTGTGGATTATTTAGATCACTTTATCTTTATGCTCCATTAAAGTTTTCTTGTCTATTTTCTTCTTCTATTACAAAGTGAGATTCATCCACGATTGATGCATCACGTTGTTTAAACAACTTTATGTTTTCTACCATCACATTCATGATTTTCAATTTAACTCAAGAACGAGAAACAACCTCTGAAATTGTTATATTATTAATTTAAATTCGGGAATTTTTCTCATATAATCTTAAATAGAAAAAAGAAAACCTTGAAAACAAAGTAATATATCTTTTAAATTTCTTTTCCTCATGATTGTACCTGTTGCAAGACAACCTAATATATAATCTGAATTCACAGATCAGACCAGCATCAGGTTAACCTTGTTTAATACTATCGTAGATACAACCACTACTCAGGTTGAACTTGAACATTCATGGGAAACCGTTGAACAATACATAAGCATCCAGGAAAGATTGGAAGCTAGACAAAGACAACTCAAAAATCAACCATAGCTTCTTTTCCTAAAGAATTGATCTATTTTCATTTATTAAAAACCTTCTTTACTTTTTTGGATTCCTAGACTTTATACTTTAAAGCCTTAAGTATAAACTCTGGAACAACATCTTTTTAGCGTCGTTGTCAGGGAACGAAGAAACGAAGTTATTTTTCCCTGGGAAGAATGACATTGGTAATTTGTTTCTTTGATAGTGAACAAGGATTGAATACTTTATAAGGCTACTTTCACTTTTCACTTGGCGACTCCATGGATAATAAACTAGATTTTAATCGAAATAATACTAGAAAAAATACAGACAACAAGTAGACTTCGCCTATATCCGACCCAGAAAAAAATTTGAAATCAGGAGGATACCTTAAACAGACTGAATCTTCAACAAGTAATATTTATCAACCTAAATCCCCACAATCAAATACCAAGAATTTGTTTGAAAAGTCGAATACCCCACTCCTTTGCGGAGAACCATACATTGATAGAATTGAAATACTAGAACCTGGGTTGGTCTTACCCGAGTTTAAAGCTGAGACTTTTTCAACTGTTTATTTTGCCAATAAAGGTAAAAGATCTATATCACTTCCCGCCTCGATTGATATTTCTTCACTTCCCAAAGTTAAGTTTTCAATCTCTCAGAACTTTGAAGAATATATTGTATACCTTGACTCGACTCCTGTTAGTCCTCCTGTATACACACCCTGAGAGTCCGAGGAAACCAGTCCTCGTTTCCCAAGTTCCTCTTTTTCAAGTTTGCTGTCCTTTGACGATCAGTTTCCTGAAACTGTCTCGCCCTATCCAAACATAACCAAAGTTTTATCATACCCCTGTAAAATTCCTCCTTACAATATCTAATTTTCATCTGCTAAATTTTCAATGGCTGCGACCGGAGAAGGAGGTGCCAGAGGTGCAGGAAGAGGAGGAGCCAATCAAAGACCACCTCCACCTCCTAGAATTTTTTCTAAGGTAACTTCTAGATATTCCCCTCTAGTTCTCCTAGTTCCCCTCCATGACCTACCTGAAAATTATATGAAAAATCTACTGAAATTCACTGGGAAGGGAGACTTGATTACTGTCGAACACATCAATTTATTTGATCAATTTGCTGAGATCCTTGGTCTTGAAAATGAGGATGTTTATTCAAGACTCCTAGTTCAAAATTTTGAAGGATAGGTGAGAACATGGTTCCAAGGTCTAGTAGTAGGATCAATAGGATCATACGATGAGTTGGAAAATGATTTTATCAGATAATGGGGAGAAAGGAAAGATCATCTCTACTACTTAACCGAGTTTTGAGCTTTGAGAAAGAAAAATTTAGAATCACTTCTCGAGTTTACCCAAAGGTTTAATAAGTTGTATAATAAAATTACAGCCGAGGTTAAACCTTTCCAACCCGCAGCGAAAGTAAATTTTGCTGGGGCTTTTGAACATGATTTTGCTTTGTTGTTGAGGGAGAGGAGATATGTAGACCTCACTAAAATGAAGGATGATGCTTTATAAATTGATTCAAATATGACGGCATCAGGAAATTTTAAGACAAAATTTGAAATGGGAAATAAAGAAACCATATGGTACAGAGCACAAGTGGGACACTCTGGATCTGGGAGGTCTTCGGAAGACAAGATGGATGATATGGTGAGAATAATTAAAGAATTATCGAATAAGATCTCAAGAATGGAATTGGATCAATAAAAAAATGATCATTTCCCTAGAAAGGATTTTAGAAAGAACCCTAACCCTCAAACACAACAAAGAAAAATTAAGAATGAGGACTAAAAGATTCAATCCCCCTTCAAAAATGAAAATTTTATAGGAGGAGAAGACATGCAAGATTTTGAGCAGTTAGAAGAAGACATAGGTAATATTGGCGATGACTGTCAACAACCTTATTTGACGAGACAAGATTATGAAAATCCCTTAAATACAAAATATAGATCTAAAATAATAAGAACAACAATATCACAAAAGATTCAACTTATCAAGGAATCGTTGATGATATAATGGTCGAAATCCACCAGAAGTACAATTTAAGGCCTAGAAATAGGAATATCACAACCGCCCCATTGAAGAAAATCTTGCCAAGGGGGGAAATAGATGAGGCAGTTTCAAAAGTTGTTGAAAAGTAGACTGTTAAAACCAAGACTGTTGACACACAGTCTACCAAGACAAAGACAATAGAAACACTAGTTATTGACACAAGGAACGTAGAGGTTCCTGTGGCTGAAATAAAAACCTCACAAAAAAATAAAACTGAAAAGAAGGGGATAGAATCCAAAACCACAGAATTTGATAAAACAACGGGAAATTTCAGTCTGGAAAATGAAATTAATAAAATCAAAATCCCTATACCCCTTGTCAAACTGGCAAAAAATCGAGTATATAGAAAGAAAATTGCTAAAATAATTAGTTTTTTAGATAATGAAAGTCAGGCTGACGTTATTAATTTAGAAGATGACAAGTCTAATATAATTTTTGGTCCACATTTCGAAGGTGCTAGAGATACCGTTGCCCCTTTCTATATCACGCTAACTGTGCATGATCACCTGCTCCATAATTGCATGTTGGATTCAGGAGCCTCTCATAATGTAATGCCTAATGCCATTATGGATAGACTTGGTCTTGAAATCACTCAGCCTTATGGAGATTTGTATTTGTTTGATTCGAGAAAAGTTAAATGTATAGGTATGGTAAAATATTTAGTAGTTAATCTTGCACAGATACCTGTAAAAAGTGTTCTGATGGGTGTGGTTGTCACTGATATACCCCCAAAGTATGGCATGTTTTTATCTAGGTCTTGTTGTGCCAAACTTGGAGGATCCTTCCAACTCGACATGACATACACCACAATCCCGATCTTTGGGGGACAATTCACGCGCTTGTACAGAGAAACGAGGTTAGTGTTTACGGTAAGTGATCTACTAAACCCAAATAACTACCCTGTTTATATTGTTGATCATGATTTAGGAAATTGTATTCTATCTATTGATGATGTAATTGATGTATGTATAGAATAAAGTTGTACATAAAAGAAAATTGAAAAACAAGAAAAAAAAAATAAAGATGTATATAATTTCGGAGTTTGGAAAATGTATTTTGATGGTGCTTCATCTTGTGAAGGAGTAGGGGCTGGAGTGTTGTTTGTGTCACCCGATGACGAGTTCATTATACCTTTTTCTTATAGAATACAATGGGACATTGATTATACTAACAATGTATGTGAATATGAGGCTCTAGTCATAGGATTAGAAGCTACCAGAAAATTAAAAAGTAAGAACTTAGAAGTCTATAGTGACGCTGAACTGATCATAAAACAAATTAATCATCAATACCAGGCTAAGCACCCAAGGTTGAGATCTTATAGGAATTGTGCCTGGGATATGTTTGAAAACTTTTTCTCATTGGTTAATGTTCATTGCATCCCTAGGATTGAAAATCAATTGGCATATTCTCTGGCTAAAGTAGCCTCAACCTTTGCACCTCCAATGGTTTTCAAACTTAAATACCACATAGAGATGATATATAGACCTTCTATAGAGAATAACATACAACATTGGTAGGTTTTCAAGGATGATGAACAAATTAGGAAATTTTCAGAAATGGTAGATGATTTTGCCGAAACACATGTCGACCAAGAAAACCAGAATGATCCTGCTTGGATCATGCAAGAAGGGGAAGATCCTCAAGAGTTTCAAGATAAGATTGTTAATCATCGTATGATTATTTTAAAAAATAATCAGATCCCCAAAGTCTTGATCCCCTTAGAGATTTTATTTAACCATGACGACATCCCTTTGAAGTCCACTTTACAGCCTCAGCCAAAAGAGGTTGAAGATTGCGATATAGGTACCAAAGAAAATCCTAGGTTGGTAAAATTATCTAAATACCTTCCTCCTGAAATAAAAAGTAAGTATTCTAAGTTTCTTAGACAATATAAAGACATTTTTTCTTGGTCTTATGATGAATTGAGAACCTATGACACTACTATAATGGAACACAAAATTCCTTTGAAACAGGGTGTCAAACCTTTTAGGAAGAAACTCAGACAAAATAACCCCATGTTACTGCTAGTGATAGAGAAAGAAGTGAAGAAACTTATCGATTCCAAGATCATTGTCCCACTGAGATACTTTGAGTGGGTAGCTAATTTATTCCCACTAAGAAAGAAGAACGGTGAAATCAGACTGTGTGTAGACTTTAGGAATTTAAATAGATCATCGCTCAAAGACAATTATCCATTGCCTAAAATGGATCACATTTTAGAGAAGGTAATAGGAGCTAACAAAATGTCTATGATTGATGGATTTTCAGGCTACAATCAAATTGCAGTACATCAATATGATAAAGAAAAAACTACGTTCACCGCCCCTTGGGGTACCTTTATGTATGACAAAATGCCTTTTGGTTTAATGAATGCAGGAGCAACTTTCCAATGAGCTACAGATATCGCTTTCGTTGGTGAAAGAGATAAGTTTTTTGTTATTTACCTTGATGATATAACTATTTTTTCTAAATCTGATGCAGAACATCTAGTACACCTCAAGCAAACTTTCAAAAAATGTCGCAAATTTGGTTTGTCACTGAATCCCAAGAAATCTCATTTTGCAATGCAAGAAGGTAAACTCTTGGGCCATATAGTGTCTAGGGATGGAATCAAAATCGAATC
>SNQJ01S0183023.1:5320-24371 GCA_010110895.2 Picea sitchensis | reverse complement strand
CAATATTTCATTAAATTAAATGATGTAATAAATTATTGGTGAATCTTTCACTAAATTCTAAAACCATGTAAAACCCTTAGTTAAATTATAAAATCATATATATGAGAATATTTTCTATATACTTTAATATTATATAAGTTGGAACATATATAAAAGAAAAACATTTGTTCTATTAGCAATAACTAGTAAAATAGACAATGAACCTTAACACTTTATGAAATTGGTCTAAAAGGACATTTTCCCTTGGCAACAAGTGGTACAACTTAGAATAAATCAAAGTGAACCTTTCCAAACTAGCATGAAAGTTGTTGAAGACTAACAACTCCTAAACATCGAGGTTTGATCCTAGGAGTGAAATATTGACGAAGTAAATGTTGGTAGAGTCATGTTAAAGAGATGATCAAGCTAGGATTTTCTAAGTACAAACAAGCAATTTGGTCCATTGTACTTGGTCAATCTTTTTTGTAGATTAAAGTGACAACTATGAGAAGGTGATGTATATGTTCAATGCCTAGTTATTTAGTTTGTAATTTTACATATCAAATTTTGTATATTTTTGTGTAGCAATGTAATATAAGAATCGTGTTTTCAAAAAACACTTCACCTATGTGCACACATATTAAAAATAAATGCACTTTATATATCACAAAACAATTGAAATAACCATCAAGTGGAGCATGGAAAAATCATGGGGTCTCCACTTAGTGAATTTATAACATAGCAGATGCATTTGCGAGATATTAAAGAATGCATGTAATTTCACTATATATTGATAAATACCTCCCAAAATCCTTTTGTTGAAACCTCTCCCAATACATCTTTCTAATGATAAAAAAATTGTTTTTACTATCTACATTCCCTATTTTTATTAGATACCCCTTTTTATAACCGTTAATACCTATAAGCCTTGCATCCCCCCACCCTGGCCCCCTCCCCCTCCAATAGCTACAATATATTGACTATAATTTTTTCAATTTAAAAAACCTCTTTATCAAATAAATTAGATATTGGCAAACAAGTAAAGTCCCCCATGGGAAAAATGATCCAAAATGGATCACAAATATAATTTTTCATTTATTTTGGTACTTTATACCTTGAAAAATTGGAGCTAATTGCTTGCAGGGACCATTTATTGGGTAGGTAATATTTTGGTGATATGGGTCTAGAAACTATTAGAGACTAATTGGGGAATTAAATGACAGTTTTTAGGCCAAACTTTTGTGGACATTGTCTAAGACCTCGCAACACTATTCTATACACTATGAGCTTTCCAATTGTGCAAGGATCACCTCAAATTGAGTTTGTAGAAAGAAGTTATGCCTACCACAAGTTCACTTATGTTTTTGACTACCATGGTATTGAGTGGATTCCATTTCATTTCACATTAATTCAAATGTGGAGCTAGTTGCATGTGGATTTTCAAAAAAATATCTAGGGTCCAAAATCTTAACCCTAATTGGGAGTTTAGTCATGAAAAAACCCTAACCCTAACCCCAGATGATTATAGGGACATGTTAAATACTAGGTAACTAGGAAAGGAATGGGTTTCGTTTTAATTGTATTGATTTCCATAGTTCAATAGATCAAGGGATTGGGGTATTGGAATAGAATAGAGGAAGTAGAATATCTTGCAGTGACCATATAGGCCATTGTGTCATTGTGAACTCCATAGTTAGTTCACCTTTCTTTGTATTTTCATTTCATATTTGAGAAGAAAATAGGAAGGAACAATCCTCACCTTATGGATATGTTCTCCCATATTCGATTTCCTAGGGTACATCTTGTGTTCATTGTATGGATGGTGTAGTATTGTTTTTAAATTTATTTAATTTTTAGTCTCATCTTAAGCAATATTTGGTACACTAAGATTATAGTATTAAAGACAAATATTAAGTAAAATACTCCAGAACAAGGGTTTAAAAAACATGTAATGCCAATTGTGATGTACTATTCTAGTGGAATATCCATGAAGATTTATAGATCATATTGGTATTAGAGTAGTTTTATTTGGGTTTTTTCTAGGAATCTCCAAAGATCTATAAACTGGATTCAAAAAGAAGTTTCAAATCCCTATACATAGTGGATGACTATTGTAACAATACAAGGGATGACTCATAGGAGATATTTTGAAACATAGAAAAATAAGTCATTGACATCTCTTGCAACATGATTATGCTCAAGGAAACACTTAAAAGAAAATTTGGACCTTCATGGTGTTTGGTAGCTATTAATTAGAACGTGTATCGAATGGGAAATATGGAGATAGAGAAGACCTTAGAAAGAACCTATAAAAGGAGTAAGAATAGGAGAAATAAAAAGAGAGACTGATTCCCAACATCATTTGTTCCCGATGTCTATTCAAAGTATAAATGAAAATGAACATCAAACCATATCAAGGTAAGATTGATCCTATTATATTGAGTCAATGTTTGCAACTATCATAAATCTATTTTAGTGTTCATAACATAAGAGAAGAGAAAAACACACTATATGCTTGGAAAAATTTAGAGGAAAATTCTCAAACTTATTGGGAAAGCATGATAAAGGTGTTGAGGTTGGAGTGTGATACCCTAGTAACTAAGTGGGTGGTGCTTAAAACCCCCACTAAGTCCCACATTTATTCTATTAGAAATGAAGAGGACTAATGGATCTGTAATGTACTTAACCAACATAAATAATAGAACATGAATGATATTTAGAAAAATATAAGTGAAAAAAGGAAAATAAAAGAGATAGTGAGATTAAACATGTAGAGTATAACCCATTTATTGATAATTCCAAAAGAGAGAGCGATGTTCGTGGGCTTGTCGTTGGAGAAATAACCTTTGAGAAGAATTCCAATAAAATAACAACACTTTCCAAAACAATATATATCCTCCTATCTGTACAGATAATTTATTGCTAGCAAAACCTTATTTACTTGTGGTCCCATCATTAATGAGTACCAACCATATAGTGGGAATTATTTAATACTGACAACCCTTTTACATTAAGTGACTATCCACTAACTATATAATGGGCCTTATTCAAAGAATATGTCCTTGTGCATTCATTAAATAACTCCTAACTACCCCAAATTAGGGAGGTTGTGGTAGGACCCTATCATTCCCCCCCCTTCAGAAGTAGGGTTGTCCTCAAGGTTAGATGTGTGGAAACTATGGTCAAAGTAGTAGATTGGTTGAGTGATGTTAGTAATAAATGGTTAATGGATCCAAATATTTCTCATATGATACAACAAATTCCAAGAAAACCCCATGAATATCATGGCTAAACTTGGAAAAATCAAGATATTCACTATAAAGGGAATATTTATTTGAACACAAACTCCACACTTATATCAATGGTGTTATTTGAACTCTAGGCCTCTCCAACAACATGTGATTCCATCTTTCATAAAACATATGAAAGGATCAAATGTTCATTTTTTAGGGAAGTGGTGAAGAAGGAAATCCACACTTTTGTGGTAGAATTTTAGCTTTTTCAATGAGACAAGTAAGAAATAGTGAATCCTCTAGGAAAAATACAACATTTACCTGCCAACTATATATACTAATGTTTATATGGAATTCATTATGGGGTTACTCAAATCTAATAATAAATCTATGATCATGGTTTTGGTTCATCGTCTTTCCAAATATGCTCATTTTTTTCTCTACAACACCCCTTTAAATCCTCCATGGTTTCTCAATTCTTCATGGATAATATCATTAAACTCCATGGTATGACAAAATCTATTGTGATGGACTATGACCACAAATTCACTAATAATTTATAGCAAGGGTTGTTGCAGCTCTAGGGAATTCAATTGAGTTTTAGCACCACCTATCACCCTTAGATTTATCGTCAAACTGAAGTTGTCAGCAAGTTCTTGGAAGCATATTTGAGCTTTTTTTACTTCTGAATGAAAATCCCAATGGGTTTAGTGGTCACCTATAGAAAATTGGTGGTACAATACAACTTATCATGGTTCCACTCAAATGACTCCCTTTGAGGTTGTCTATAGTCAAAATCCCCCATCATTACTACCCTACTTACATAAAGTCTCTAAGGTGTAGGAGGTTGAAAAAAACCTCATATATCAGGTCAACATTCTATGAACTCTTAAGGATAAGCTAGTAATGGCTTAAAATCAAATGAAGCAAAAAACTGATCCTCATCATTCCAAAAACCATTTTGAAGAAGGGAATCAATTTTTCCTTCATATGAAACCTTATAAGAAAAACTAATTCAAATACAAGTGCAAATAGAATATTTTTTCCCAAGTTTTATGGTCCCGTATAAGTTCCTCAAACATATTGGGATAGTGTCTTACAAATTGGAACTTCTGAGCCACTCTAATATTCATCTAGTATTTCATGTCTCTTGCTTAAATAAAGTGGGAATATATAATCATTTTATCCAAACAAGCCTTCTAGAACTAGATGAACAAGGTTCCATTTTGTTGTAGTGCAAGGCCATCCTTGACAAAAGAGAGAATCATATCCACTAGAACACTATTCGGGAGGTCCTAATACAATGATAGGATATACCATCCAAGGATGCCACATGGGAACCAACAAAGATCCTTCAGAAATTCCCTCATCTCCATCCTTGAGGACACTTTTTCTTTTTAAGGGGGAGGGAATGATAAGATTATAACCTAACCCCTTAAGTGGATAAATAAACTTTTATGTATGGATTCCATCTCTAGTAAGCAACTCCCATGTACTAGTGTGAAAGCAATAATTGTAAGAAGGTTTACTAGAAGTTTTTCTCACTAGAAAGATTCTTCTCTAGAATACGATTATGAGGTATATAGAAATCTGTAAAGAAGTATACGAAATGTAATAATATATCATGAATTATATTGTAATTTGACCTCTACTCGTTGGATTTCCCCCCCTCAAAGAGGAAAGTGAACATTGCTCTCACCAATAGAGGTATATAATTTTGTGGTATTTTGGTTCTTTTATTGCCTATTTCTATTGTAATCTTCCATTTCTAAAAATAGTTTGGGTAAATTCTATTATTTTTGCTTTGTGTCTTCTAATTTACTAATAAAGAACATGACACTCTTAGTGGTCACCCTCTTGTAGGCCACCTCATCAGTGCAATTTAAGGCCATAAATGTATCAATCCTAGTGGTTTTCAACTATTATTTACTCCATATCAACACCCATGTACTTCACTAAATTGTTAAATATTTTTTTATTAATTTTATCATCATGCTTACACATTGATCATATGTTGAATCTATACAATCTCGATTTCATATAGAACCTCTTACTTTTTTCATGCATGGAATTTAGATAGGAAATTTGTTGGCCAATAAATTTGTTGGAAAGTAATTATCTTCTTATGATAAAGGAAGTGGGAAACTTCTCCTCCTATCTTATCATATGACATAATATGCTGATATTTTGATGTAACTGCGGAAGATATTCTTTTGTATTGGTATTGGTCAAACCTCGAGAAGGTTATTGTAATCTTATTGTATAAATCAACTCAAAAGAAAATATTATTTTATTGTTATCCTTATTGTAAAATTAAAAAAAAACCCTCTTAGGGTTGCGTCTTTTTGAGAGTCAATTATGTGTATAAATAGAGGTCGAGTTCCTCTCATTTGTATATGCACACAAGTCACATTCTCTTGTGTATTTGGAGCATAGAAGAGGAGTTCTAGCGTAGGAAGTCTTGGTTTATTAGACTTTGGTATCTTGGTCTTGGTCTAATTGTAGAGAGATATAATGTGACATTGTACTGGTTGAAGGAATCTTTACTGAATAATTGGTTGTTGGGTTTTACCCCCCATGAGGGTTTCCCAGGATATATATTGTGTTATGTGATTGTTTATCTTTCAACTATCCTATTACATGCAATTGCTAATGAATGCTAAATATGATAACTATAACTTCTAAAATTATAACATTGTATCATAGTAGGCCTGAGTAGAAGACAATTCATAGATCTAGAATACAAAAGGGGTATTTTTTCTTCATAGGAGTGGTTGTTGTACAAGACAAGACAATCAACAAGTGCGGCCTAGTGGAGCGCATCTTTTCCCTGGATCAGATCTTCAAAATCCATAATTTGTGATTTAGGGGTAGGATGACTACTAGAACTAAGATTAATGAAAAGCTAGAGGGAGTTGAAAACTTAAAAG
Organism: Picea sitchensis; assembly: GCA_010110895.2. Classification (NCBI taxonomy): domain Eukaryota; kingdom Viridiplantae; phylum Streptophyta; class Pinopsida; order Pinales; family Pinaceae; genus Picea; species Picea sitchensis. The sequence goes on along the minus strand of SNQJ01S0183023.1, from coordinate 18,229 downwards.
CCTATAGGTACAAATTATCCCTCCTCCTATAAGAACATGATTTAAAGAAGTTCACTAAAGAAGAGGTTTCAGAACCAGAAGGAGATGAGGATAAAGAAATGCACAAGAAGGATATGGTCAAATAAAAGAGGATTATTACAGACTCCATTAAGGACCATCTTATTCATAACATATCTTCATTATCCACTCGAAAATAAATGATGGATGCCTTAACCCAACTATTTGAAGGAAATGACATCAACCGAAGAATGACCTTGAGAACTCAGTTAAAGAACGTGAGGATGCAGAATTCAGAAACCATCCACTGTTACTTCTCAAGAGTGAACTAGATCAAGGAGAAGATAGAATTCATTTGTGATATGGTGAATGGAGAATAAATGGTGATGAACACCTTGAATGGCCTACCAAGGTCATGGGATGAATTTATTCAAGGGATATTCTCAAGAAGGAAGCTACCCAAGTTGAGTAGACAATGGGAACATTGCAACCAAGAAGAAGCAAGGATGGAAATAAGAGAAGAGAAGATTAAAGATGATGATCAATCCCTAGCCACCCACACCAGGAAAGGAAAGATAAAGAAAGAACCCTCCTCACCCAAGAAGTTTTAGAAGGGCTGAAGAAATAACCCAAATATCATATGTTTCTGTTTTCAAAAAATGGGACACATTGTTAGGAATTATTCCATCATTTAGAGACCAAGGGAAAACAAAGGAGGTAAAATGCATCATGTTCATACAACTGAAGATGATGAGCCACCAAAGAAGGTTTCAAAGAAAGATGAATCGAGTGATGAGGAGTATGTTCTTATCTCATCCCTTACAGGAACTGTCACTCATAGAAGTGACATTTGGTTGGTAGACAATGGTGCTTCCAAGCAAATGACAAGTTATAAAGACTCATTTTATAACCTTACTCATAAGGATTCACAAACAAGGTGAAATTTGGAGATTACTATCATTATCCGATCAAAGGAGTAAAAGAAGCCTCCTACAAGTTAGACGTGGGAAATCCCATGAAGATGAAGGAAGTTCTCTATGTTCCTAGATTGAAGAAGACCCTTCTCTCGATTTCAGCATTGGATGAGAAGGGTTATATAATTGCATTTGTTGATTGAAAAGTTATTATGTGTCCTAGAGGGAAGACTTTGTATGACGTTGTGGTGATTGGATTTCAAGATGGAGGACTCTACAAATTGAAAGGGTGATCAGATTCAACATTAGTTCATGACACTATGAATCCCAATGAATTATGGAATAGGATATTTTGTCACCTACATTACACGGCCCTATCGAGTGTGAGAAATATGGTGGAAGGACTACTAGATATCCAAGCAAAACTAGACGACATGTGAAAAGTTTTCACACAAGGAAAGAACGTGAAGCACTCATTTCCCAGCAGCGATAGTAGAGCCAAAATAGTATTGGACATCGTGCACTTAGATGTGTGGACCAATGTCAACAACTTCACTAAGAGGGTATGTATATTATGTGTCTTTTATTGATTATTACTCATGTAAAACTTGGATATGTTTGTTGAAGTAAAAGAATGAAGTGTTTGGAAAATTCAAAGAATTTAAGGCACTGGTAGAAAACCTAACAGAGCGTAAGATAAATACCTTGCAATCAAAAAATGGAGCAAAATTCACCTCAAAGAAATTAAAATAATATTGCAAGGAAGATGGGATTAAGAGGGAGATTTCTACTTCCTACAATCCTCAGCAAAATGTAGTAGAAAGGAAGAATCAGATGATCATGGAAGTAGTGAAGGCTATGATCCTTGATCAAGATCTACCTATGCATATGTGGGTATAAGAAGCAAATACTGCAATGTACATGTAGAAAATAAGTCCACACAAAGTACTTGAAAGAAAGACACTAGAGGAGATGTTTTCGGGAGAAAAGCAGGAAGTCATCCATCTAAGGATATTTGGTTTCCCCTAATTTGTGCAAGTCCCGAAGGAAAAGGGGAAAAAAATGGATTCATTAGGAAAGAATGGCATATTTGTTGGTTATAGTGACACATCGAAGGCATACATGATATATATTATCGGTCACTGGAAAGTTGAGATTAGATGAGATGTCACCTTCGATGAGAGTGCAACTTTTAGCAAATCAAAACAAGACTGTGCAAAAGAGGTTCATGAGGAGAAGAATGAAGTTACTAGAGTTTTAGAGGCAGAAACAATTGAACCAGAGGAAGTCATTCATGAGGATAATGACATGGTAGAACCTCATAGGCCAACAGAGATGCATTCTTGCAAGAGAATACCATCTTGGGCACATGAGCTCATCAGAGATGCAGAAAGATATGATTCCGTAGAAAAATATATCAGGGAAAGCAAGAAGTCGAAACCGTATTCCAGCTATGTGGCATGCTTGTGTGATATCATGGATGCATAACCATCCATTTATGAAGAGGCTGTAGAAAATAGGGTATGGAAGGATTCCATTTGGGAGGAATATTAGTACATAGTAAATAATGATGTTTGGGATGTGGTCCCCAGACCAAAGGAGAAATCAGTAGTAAGTTCACAATGGATTTACAAAATGAAACATGTAGTTGATGGAAGTATTGAAAAGTATAAGGCTATATTTGTGACTTGAGGATTCCCTCAGAAAGAGGGAATTGACTATGAGGAACATTTTCTCCCGTGGAAATATATACCTCAATCAGGACTATACTTTAGTTGTCCACGGTAATGAAATGGAAGGTGCATTAGATGGATCTGAAGGCAACCTTATTGAATGGTGAAATAAAAGAGGAAGTATATGTGGAGCAACCACAATGGTTCAAGGTACATGATAGGGAGACGCATGTGTGCAGATTGAAGAAGGATTTATATGGATTAAAGAAGGAACTGAGAGCATTGTATGGCAGGATGGACAGTTTTCTAACGAGATTAGGATTTACAAAGAGCAGTGCAGATCCTAACCTTTAGCTTATAGTTGTGGATGATGGTATGATAATACAATTGTTGTATGTGGATGGCATGTTTCTAATAGTTGTGGAAACTCTTATATCAGAGTGTAAGAGAAAATTGGCTACTAAGTTTGAGATGAAATATCTCAGGATGATGCATTTCTCTTTGGGTCTAGAAATGTGTAGCACTCAGTATGGTTGAGGATGAATATGTGGCAGCATGTGCAACATCATACATGTAGAGAAGAAGTGTGGCTCTGGAAGCTCTTTTCTGGGTTTTTTGGTCTCAAACTGGAGGCGACCTGCATTTGGTGTGACAACCAGAGTTGCATGAATTTGTTAAAGAATCTGGTGTTCCATGACAGTTCGAAGCATATCGATATCAAATATCACCATATTAGGGATATAGTGTAGAGGGGATCAGTGAGGATCCAGTACGTGATTATTGAGGAGTAGGTTGCAGACGTGTTTACCAAGCCACTATCGAGGACAAAGTTCAAGAACATCATGGACAAGCTTGGCGTGGTACCTCTTCAGAGGGAGTGACAAGGTACAGATGCATTGTGGGGTAGTGGATGTACTGGGGACATGTTGTAGCTATTTGAGATCTACCCACAAGCCTTGGATGCATTGAATGTGAAGTCACAAGGGTGCGCATAATGAGGTACAGATGCATTTTAGGGTAGTGGATGTCATGGTGACATATTGATGCTATTTGAGAGCTACCCACATGCCTTGGATGCATTGGTTGTGAAGTCATGTTGTACTATTGATATCCGATGATGTATAGATTCATATGTCCAACAATAAATGGTCACGAGATCGTGTGGCAACAAAGAATACCTTCCTACTGAAGAGGGAGTGTTGATATTTTGATGTAACTACAGAAGATATTATTTTGTATTTGTATTGGTCAAACCTCAAGAAGGTTATTGTAATATTATTGTATAAATCGGCTCAAAAGAAATTATTATTTATTGTTATCCTTATTGTAAAAGTCAAAACAACCCCTCTTAGGGTCATGCCTTTTCGAGAGTGAATTATGTGTATAAATAGAGGTCGAGTTCCTCTCATTTGTATACACACACAACTCACCTTCTCTTAGTGTATTTGGAGAATAGAAAAGGAGGTCTAGCACATGAGGTCTTGGTTTCTTAGTCCTTGCTATCTTGGTCTTGGTCTATTTGTGGAGAGTTATAACGTGACATTGTATTGATTGAAGGAATCTATACCGAAGAATTGGTTGTTGGGTTGCCCCCCCCATGAGGGTTCCCCAGGATATATCTCGTGTTCTATGATTTTTTAGCTCTTAGTGATCCTATTACATGAAATTGTTAATTAATATTAAAGAACATAATTGAAACTTCTAAAATTATAACACTATATAGAGAGAGTGTTGATCCTAGATATGACCTTAAACTATCTAAGGAAACAATCAGAGAAGACCTTTGAGAAAAATTGATTGGTGGTTGAGGGTTATTTTTTCATTATAGTTGCCTATTTTGGTTTTAATACCAAATATTTATTAGGTGAACAACAACCTATGGGTAGAATTGGCATGCATGGTTGAGCTAGTAACAAATGGGGTTGGAAAAATCCTAGGGAAAAAACTTAGTAGATACAAGAATGAAACCTACCAAATGTGAAAATCATTGGTATGTGCATATAGATCTTATCATCTAGCATATATAGAGATATTGTATGCACACGGAATAGGAATTAGCATGTGCTTAGCAACACGTCAGAATGGTGGTGTCATTTAAAAAATGACATACATGCCAAACATTAATGTCATGCTTTTGATTATGTCGTATACTTTTCATCATTGAAGTTATTAGGAGCTTTCCCACTCAACCATTAACACACTTTCCAAGAAAACTGTTTTACTCAAGCCATAAAAATAAATATTAATGCAAGTTCAAACTAACCATGATACAATTAGTGATATAACTCAAGGGATCAATTTCATTTGCATTTAATTATGACATCTTACTCATGTTTCAATATGTATTGTAGAATAGTTGATTGGTAAATTATTTCTTAAGTGATATCCTCTCCTTATATTTATGATACTTAATTATATTAAGGATGATAAAAAAGTTGTAAATAGTGAATGTATGGATTTCCTTTTGAGCCCTTCCTCAAAAGGTTGTTTGTACATTCAAGTCAATATTCAATTTCTGCGTCATGTATCATTGTCTTAAAAATGGAATAAGGCATTCCAATCTTCCTTGATGACACCACCACCTAATTATATGAGAGATTATGATTTGGATGAAGGTGAAAAGTTATTTAATGCCTTAATATTTGCGAGGCTATATTTTAAGTGAAAACTTGATGTCATCCTATCGAATGTGTAAAACAATAATGTAGGCTACTGTAATAACAATATGGTTAGAAACTTGCATGGAAAGAAAACATATATGTTCACAGGTTAGAAATGATTTATGGTTGGGATGCATACACCTTGCAATTTTTTAATGGAACAGGTAATGATTGTTGAGCAATAGTAGGGAATAAATGTTGATGAATAGCAAGGAATAAATTTTGAATAGAGGTAATGAATAAATGCTAAGCAATCGTAGGGAATAAATGTCTAGCAATAGCATGAAATAAATGTTGAGTAGTGGCAGGAAGTGAATGCTAAGTAAAAGTAGTTCGATAATTAATTTTCAGTGGTTTCCAACATGTAGAATTGGAAAACCATAAATGGTTTATGGTTTTTTATGCCTATTTAAAAAGTTATAGATTGGAGGAAAATATGGTGTGAGTTTTAGCTTATGATAATGCCGTTGAAATTTCTTTGGAGTCCTTGTGCTAATGTTAAACATTATTTCTAAAAGAAAAGAGATTATATAATGTATTGTAACCATTAAGTTGTTGAATAACACATTGAGCATGCTTCAAAGTGTAGGTTTTTTCTCCGAGAAGGGTTTTCCCTAGGAAATCATTATCTAATGGTTGTATGCTTCTTTATCGTTTATTCTTAAAATCGTGTTTATTTAATTTTTTCACATTATTCTCTCATTGATTAGTGTAGAAAGAATATTCCACACATCTGCTTCATTTCATTTGGTGTGAAAGCTTAATCACCTTGGATCCAAGGTGTTAGGGACAAGTTTTGTGATGCAATATTGGTTCGAGTGTGATCTTGTGTAGAAGGAAATCTTTTTGCAAAGAAATGGAAAGAACATCTAGATGAAAAACATATAAGTTTAATAGTAGTAAATTTGAGATGTGGAAGCTCAATATGGATGATGTTCTCATAGATCAATATGTATGGGTTGGAGTACCTTGAACAAAACCTACTAGTATGAAATATGAAGAGCGGGTGTTGTTGGAGATAAAGGTGAGAAGCCTTATCACGATTTTCTTAGATGATTCCTTATTAATGAATGTTTATAAAGAAAACAATGGTGTAACTCTCTCGAAGTTGGGGATTTGTATCTAGATAAATTTGTGGTTAATAAAATTTTCTATGGAAAAAATTGTTTTCCTTGAGAATGGGTGATGGTGATTTTATAGTTGAGAACCTAAATGTATCTAATAATATTTTGACCTAGTTGATATCAATTGGAGTGAAGACTGGTGAGGAGGATCATTGTATGATTTTTTTTTGTTTTTTTCTAGATTCATGGGACAACCTAATAATGTCGATTAGAAGCATTATAAAGACATTAGTGATTGATTAGTTCGCAATTGCTTTTCTCTCATAAGAGGTGAGGTTGAAATATTATGAATCCACCATTGAGGCCTTGGTTGTTCATGGAATATCTAAGGAAAATGAAAAAAAAAAAAAAGAGAAAATGGAAAATCCAAATCCCATGGGAGAGACTGCTCTCCAAGAAAGTCCAACGAAAAATGATGAAACTATGGCATGGTTGAGAAATTCAGAAGAGACTACAAGGAAGATAAAAAGAAGACTAAGAGGGAAAATAATGATGAATCTTAAAAATATTCCCAAGAGGATGGTGGAGATGTTGTTGTTGCAACTTTGGAAACCCATGGAGACCACAATGTATGGTGGATATATTTTGGATCTTCCTTCCATACAGCTTCCCATATACACTAGTTTTCATTGTATGAGAAATATGATGGTGAGATGGTATACCTTGGTGATGAATATCCTCTAGGCATAGTTGGCCATGGTAGAGTCTTGATAAAATTACTTGAGGACATAGTAAAGGAGATCAATGGCATTTTTCACATTCTTGGTCTTACATGTAACCTACTATTAGTAAGAAAAATTAATTATGCGATTGTGCGGGTTGTTCTCTATAACAAAGGGTGTAATATGGTCCTGAGAGATATGGTGTTTGTTAAGGGTGTTTTTGTGGGTACATTGTTCCAAATCAATGCATCCACTATTCAAAGTGATAGTTTTTCTATTTTTGTAGTGGAAAGATCTATAGAATCTACACCTTCACAATCAAAACCTATATCTACTTCTAATGTTCATTCTTTTTGGATAATTAAACAAGCTCTTTCTTTAGAAAGAAATTTACATACAGAGAAGAAAATGCGATGGCACAAAATATTGGACCATATAGGTGAGACGGGCCTACGTCCTGGAAAAAAAATATATTGTTGATAAATTGAATGGTTGTTCTCTTGAATTTGATTTTTGCGAGCATTTCATACATGGAAAATAGAACCATGTTTAATTTTATTCCATTTCTCAGAAATCTTTTGGGTTGTTGAAATTAATTCATTTTGATGTATTTGGTCTAGTTAAAGCTCCTTTGATTTTTAAGGATTTGTATTGTGTGGCATTCATTAATGTGTACTCAAGAAGGAAATGTGTATATTTTCTTGGAACTAAATCTGATATATTTAGTCAGTTCAAGGAGTTTAAAGCACTCTTTGAAAATGAGACTAGTAGGAAGATTAAGGTGTTGAGCATTGATATGGTGGTGTGTTTTGTTCTACAATGCTTGATAAGTTTTTTAAGAATAATGCCAATGAAACACATAAGACAATTCCATATACCCCTAAAAAAATGGAGTTCCCGAACGAATGATTAGAATGTTGATGGGGAGAGCTAAGAGTATAATTAGTGGAGCCAACTTATAGAACAAGTTATGGGCATACGTGACTTGTATTGCATGTTACTTGATTAATAGGTCTCCCATGTCATCTCTTGTTGTTATGAATGCTATGGAGATACGAATAGGAAATAATCCCTCACTTTAGCATCTTCATGTTTTTGGTTATGAGACATATTCTCATGTGCCTAAACATAAGTGGTTGAAGTTGAATAAGAAGGCTGTGAAATGTATCTTCATTGGCTATGGGAATGGTGTAAAAGGGTACAAGCCTTGGGATCCTATGGATAGAAATTTGTTTATAGAAGGAATGTTATATGCAGAGAAGTTAATCCTTCTCTAATGGTAGTGTATCTACAAGAAGATGCGAATAAGTTAGTGTTTGAACTATCGCCTAAGAACGATAAATCTAAGAAAAAAAATGAAAAGGAAATTCATGATGGATTTGATGAGGAGGAGGGTTCAAAGAGTTCAGAAGAGGAGGAAGAAACTCCACCTCAAACTTTATGGAGGTCCACTTAGCAAAGAAGGTAATAATATGGGTATAAATATAGACCATATGATTTCAGATGTATATTTTTATTATTTTCTAACATCAGTTATCCTAGAATTGTGAAACAGGTAACATATATGGAAAATAAGGGGTCCTAGAGATGGCCATGGATGAGAAAATGGTTTCATCTATAAATAATGAGATATGTAACTTAGTACTATTTCCTGATGGAAAAAAAACCATTGGATGTAAATGGGTGTTCAGAAGGATGATTAATTTATATGGGAATGTTGAAAAACATATTGAAAGGTTGGTTATGAAAAGATATTCCTAAGTTGAGGGGATAGATTTTGGTGAGATATTTTCTCTAATTGTTAAGTTAACATCTATTAGGTTCCTATTATATATAGTAGCAACTTCTAATTTAGAGATAGAGAATATGGATGTGAAAACAACATTTTGACATGGCTACTTGAAGGAAGAGATCTATATAACACAACTAGAGTGGTATTTTGAAAAAGATAAAGAGTTATTGGTTTGCAAATTAAAAAATTATTTATACGATCTCAAACAATCTCCCAAAATGTAATATCAATTTGATTATTTTGTATTAGGATTAGGATTTCTAAAATCCAAATCATATCACTGCATTTATCACAAATATAATGGTGGTGATTTATTTATTATCATTGTATATGTAGATTATATGTTATCCAAATGTAATATCAATTTGATTATTTTGTATTGGGATTAGGATTTCTAAGATCCAAATCATATCACTGCATTTATCACAAATATGATGGTGGTGATTTATTTATTATCATTGTATATGTAGATTATATGTTATCCTTTGGTAACTATAAGGATCATGCGATTTGTGATTTTAAGTCTTGAGTTTCAACACAATTTGATATGAAGGACCGAGACGATACAAATGTATACTAGGAATGGAATTAAGTAGAGATAGATAAAATAAAAATATTTGGTCGAGTCAGAGTAATGCAGCACTGAAGGAATTTTTACCTTCAAAACTGACTTAACCCGACGCATTTGCATTATACACCAAGCCCATACAACAGAGGGATTTAAATCCACCTTATCCTTTGTTAAACCCCTTCATTAAACTGGCTTAATTCCCATTGGTTGTAACTACAATCAACCACCAATCTATGTTACTGTACCACCGAACCACTGGATTTTCTTGTCTGCACCGAGCGTATATTAGATCACCGAGTATTCCCTCCGGAGTATTGAACCCCCAAAATATACAAAAACACATATATGCTCGCAATATCAGTCCGATTAACTAACACCGGACCACTGGGACAACCGGGTCACCAGATCATCGAATCTTCTATACAACGTTTTACTATACTGTATTCCAACTACCGAGACTTCATGTGCACATATTCAAAAAGGGTAGAATTATTACCACCAACCGCTCATCTGTGTGCGCACATATTCATTCTATTTGTCATATTGCATATACAAAAACTCGTCAACGAACAAAGACATTTATAAACGCACTCATATGCATCTACCAAACATGTTTATTAAACTCTTTTGTACATAATCTACAGAACTCAGAAATACCTTTATGTCTTTACTGGTCTGATTTCACATATTTGGGACTTCTCTTCCTTGGGCCCTCTCTTTTCTCGATTTCTTCTCCCTGTCCGGAAGGCTTACAATTTATGCATGGAAGGTAAACTTACATACCATCAAACAATCCCTTAAAATCCTACAACTAATTACAACATAATCATTCCCACTATCTATTCTTGATTACATACAGACTAGGATCTATAAGATCAATCCTCCATACTTAAGAAAATCCACACTAATCCAATTGATTGCCTTACATGGGAATTTAGGAAAACAAACCCTATCCTTCTATAATCTAATTACAAACTTAGGAAAACATAATAATTCATTAGGGAACCCACTCCCTTTGGTAAATTCTAAGACCACTTGAGGTCCATTTAGAAAGGTTGATTTTGAGACAATATTCTCATACACCAGACTCCTAGGGTACAAAATTTCATGATATCCCGATCATGAGTCTTCTATTGGTTGAATTCCTCTTGGATCACATACTTTGTTCTACTGCAATCCACTTGCCTTTCTACCACAAGTACCTTCAAGTAACTTTACTTTGTTGATTGTCTTCTCTATCCCATAGTGTATCCACTTAGACACCTTCCTTAGGAATGCTAATAGTTCCTCCATCTCAACATCCAATTTTGTCTATTGTTGGTGTATATAACTATTGATGTCTATATGTTGTTGTACTCTTGCACAGAATTTCCATGTGTCCTTCTATTTCTCCAATCATTGCATCTCCCTTTAACATCTTCAACTTATACAGATGTTTTCCAATTCCTCTAAACTATGTTCTATGTTCCTTTCATTCAGTTTTTTGTTGCATATTATCCCTTAATGTTGTAGCAAATATTCTATCTTCTTGATTCCTGTAACTCTGTAAGGCATTCATCTCCTCATCAATCCTAAAATTATACATCCTATTTCAAAATTTTGCATGTAAAATTTTTATGGAAATTATCTCCCTCAACATCCTTTACCCATAAAAGTATCTCACGAGTACCTCAATGGTTATGGAATTATATTCCATATACTTTTCACCAGTTCCATATAAAATATGTATGGCCTTTGTTTTCATTTCTTTGTCTATCCTCTGCTAGCATCAAATCTGTGAGTATTCTCTCTAATTGTCAGGCTCCCATTCATTGAGCATTATCTCATCATTGTCCTAATGTGGAAAAATTATAGGAATTCTCCCTCCTTCTTCATTCTCTTCTTTGTATATCTTTAAGGCACTAAGTTTCCTTCTCCATTCCTCTCACTTCTCTATGAAAGCATGCTTGATTCCAACTCTAGAGATTATACTTTTCTCTGTCTCTACACATGAAACAAATTTATGATAGAATTTTTTTCTCTCATTAATATATAAAGTCACTTTACAACTATTCAAATGACTACTAACATCATGAGAATAATTGATACCGTCTTCTGTTGAATTATGTTGTTTGTTGCAAATGCATAGTTTGTTGTCCCTTTTTCACATTCATCTTTCGAAAATAATTGTTCATTTTCAACCTATTGATTACACTTTTCATCACCTCCTTTACTGCTTGCATAGAAAACCTCCATATCTTCATCTTCTCATTGTAGATACTTCCTATTATTCCCAACAAACTCATCTTTGGATTCTTGGTTGTCTCATTGTTTTCCATTCCTCACAGTCTCTTCTGGACCTATTGTAATATCTTGGATAGATTTCTCCTTATCGATCTCTTCCTCTATGAAACCTTTACTCTCTTTAAGAGTATTTTATATCAACATTTCCTTCTTGTATCTGCAGACTATTTTCTTCTCATCAACTATCAACATATGCTTATGCTCATTAACCAAAATATGAAAATATAATTTCATTACCTCATCCTCTGTTTCTGCTTGTTCTATTTCACCATCTTCTAGAAATATCCTAATGACTTATTTTGAACCTGTCATAAGGATGTCTTCCTATCTATCTTCCATTCCAGTTCCCGAAATCTTACATCTTGCCATTAGGTTGTCTTCAATTTCTTCCTTTCAAGTCTGCAACTCCTTCTTGTCTTCTATTTGACTATCTTTATGAGTCAATTCTTCATGTTTATTGTTAGAACAAGTTCCTCCATTTGTCTTGTATCTTCTGACCGTGTATAGTCTCCATCTTGACTAGTTTTATTCTAGATATTTTGATATACTTGCACAAAATATCTAGCTAACAATTAAGCATACACAAATTGCAATGGTGGATGAAGAGAGGAGACTAAATTGGAGAAAATAATGAAATAATTTATATTATTTGAGTAAGAGAATGTTACAATACAAGTGATATACTCTTTATGACACAACTAACTCACCAATGTGTCCAAGATAATGCACATTAGGAGTGTTCTAGAGATATGTGACACACATTGGCAGTGAGTGAACTTCCACCTAGTCCTAGTTAACTAACCATGCGGTCGTCAATTAACTAGCCAAACTACAGTGAAATGAGAAGGATATCACTCACACAAGTGAAATGATATTTACTAGTGATGATACCAATGCAATTTCACTTTACTGGTAATGATCCTGAGGTTAACATGCAAAAATTGGTGGTCAAAGCAAGGTTGACATGAAACACTTCACTCAATTATTCTAACTGAACGGTAACTAAGAATTCAATGGAGGGTAAGTGGCACCCTTGTCTAGGGGAGAATATCCTCAATGAGGGGAGAATATATCAAACTAAGGGACCCTCAACATAGCCAAATAAACTTAGGAAAAGAAAATGAAAGGAAAATAACAGGTGTGTGTAATATCTCCAACACCCCCCTGAACACTACTAGGGAGTATACATAATCAATTGGTCCCAGCAACACAGGCCATGTTAGGTACCCATGA
>SNQJ01S0183022.1:15523-34577 GCA_010110895.2 Picea sitchensis | reverse complement strand
CACATCATAATGATTTGGAAGGGTTGTGGAAACAAAAATAAAAGGCCAACTACTCATTGAAAGAGTGAGGATAGGTAGTAGAAGAGTATCTAAAGAGAAAATTTAATGGAGGAGGGGTGTCTATAGAGTTGGAAGAGATTATGGATGGAATGGAGAAACAAAGTGAGCATGTTGAGTTGAATGGATTGGGGATAGTACAGTAAGAATTTGCATGCGATGGAAATCAAATCACAAAGAAGAGAACCATCATTGCGTTGTAAGAGGGAAATGTGCTCAGTGATATGTTTCAATTATTTGAAATAGAAGAAAGATAAGCACTAGGCAAGGTACAAACTAAGGATGGTGGAGCCCACCTGAAATAGTCACCACATGTTGCACATCTTCAAAAAATTGAGGTAGTCATTAATATCTTTTTTGGTTATGGTTTAAAAGCACCTTATAATAATGGAGTGAAGAATAGCAATGGAAAAAAACCAAGTTAGGTGGAAATACTAGTAGTAGTAGGAGTACAATAGTAAGTTATAATTCTAGTTCAGGAGAAGGGACTAGTCTAGTTAGCCAACCTATCCCCAAGGGTTTTATTTTAGTGAACAATCCAGCTGACGGCATGGTTGGAGAAACTAACATTGCAACAATGCACCTTCCTAATTTTTTAGGAAAAGGTGATAGTGACGCATAGAAACATTGGTTCCTTTGTGCATCAATCTAGAAGGAAAAAAGGGTCACAACCCTAGACACCAAACCGGTAGAGTTCCAAACCTCTTTGTGGGGGGGACTCTATAGTGTTGTATGAAGTTTGTCCAAACTAACCCCCAAGGTAAACCTAAGAATGTGGATGAAGTGAAAGAAATATTTGTGGCTAAATTTTGGAGTTGTGTCAAGATAAAGGAGATGAAATAGATTATTTCCAAGAGTGCCTAGGAGTAGGATTAGTTCTTCTATGATCTGATCAATAATATTTTACCCAATCCATGAGATGAAACATAAGGAATGGTTCATTCAAGGACTATTTACTCTTACCAAAGTACCATTGGTCCAACAAAAGTGGACCACGAAGTAGGAGGCCTAAGTGAAGACTATCAATATTGAATCAATGTGTTGGTGCACAGGGGGAAGACCCAGGGTTAATCAGTCAAATACCAACAAAACCCTTAGACATTGGCCCTTTCGGCATCACCTACAAAGCAAGTGAATTCTCAATTGAGGCATCTAGAGGGGCTGCAGGAACCAAGGTTCTACAGTGCTAAGGGGAAGTGAGGCATCATTCGGACCCTTTACTTACATGCGCAGTGTTCATAGTTAGCAGTTATCATGTCATAAATTATATTATATGTGCAACATTACAACATCATATATGATCCATTCATTCAACATAAATCAAGAATCAATAGAAACACCATAACACACATATTTACGTGGTTCACCCAACTTGGGCTACATCCACAATGGATGGCTTCTTATATTATTCATTCATAGCTTCTTAAAATTGTGCACTGCGCTACAAAATATGCAACAGTAATATCATTCCAAACCTACCTAGTCATTCTACTGTAATGCAAGTTCACTCCTTAGCCATACTACAAATTTATTCCCTTGCTCAACTCCCTTACCCAAAAAGCAATCGCAACTTACGTATGATATCACATTCTCACTCTCACCTCCCTCCCCTATCTCCTTTCTTACATTTTTATACATACTAATAGGGCTAATCCCATTACAAAAAGTGGACAAAGTGTCCCCCAAAACCCATTATAAAAGTGGACAAAATGTCCCCAATCCCTACAGTTTATAACTATTTTCTTCCTTTTGCGCACTATTATGTCATGCCTCATTTTCATATTCTTCGTCATGAATCATGGTCCATATTATAACTGCCTTTTACCCCTTTGACCTCCTTTTTGCGCAGATCCTGAAACTTATCCAAAATTCCTCTCCAACAGGCCCCCAAAAATCACATGTGGCTCGTCTTGAGCCACTCAAGTCGTCTTCCAGTGTGTCAAATGTTTCCTTTGTCGTTACTAGTGTCATACTACTAAATTTTGCCTGCATTCTACGTGTTGCTTGCTTGAATAAGCGTGGAACTCCTTCCTAAATTCCCTCTATAATTCAGGTGGATGGTTTTCTTGTTTATTGAGTATCATAACTATCACCATAACCAGGTTCTTACTACGTAGAAAGAATTGTTTCTTTGTGCTTCACATTGATGTTCTCCTTCTTGATGTGTTTTTGGATCGTTGTGCTTTTTTCATGCTTGTATGTTTCCTTTTGTTCTGTGTCGTCTAATTCTATGACAATTTGCTATACTTGGGTCGATTACTACTATTCACGGGACTTCTTCCTGAATTGGCGTTGCAGAATGCTGACAACTATGTAGTGTGGCTTTAGGTGGTTTCATCGTCCTCTATTGTTCGCGCAGGCCAATTTTGGGGAGAAACAAGGAAGTTTTGAAGGAATCAAAGCAGCGCCAGAAAATAGGGAGCATGCGGGAATTAGAAGAAAAGAAACGCTGAGAAAAGAAGTTACAATGTGGACAAACTGTTGCGGAGCAGTTGGAAAGTGGACAAGCGCAGACTAGGAGCAACAGTTGGATTGAGGACCAGCCGATATTAAGTCAAGGATAAAGTGGACAAACCTAATCCACTTAGGGTTAGGGTTTTTGTAAGGGCTTTGTTCCAGTTTTGTATAAGTAGAATGTATTAGGATGAGGAGAGGTTTGTCTGTTTTGTGGTGTGTACTGTTGAGGTTGTAGTAGATCCTTGAGTTGAGTAAGGGGTCTTGTGGAGATACTTTTGAAATATGTGGAGATCAAATGTAATGGTTGTTACACATTATTTTGGTAATCCTAGTGGTCCATTGACAACATGTGTTCATGTTCCCAAAAAGAGACTTTCTTCATGAGGAAAGTGACTAACTTTCTCTTCTCAAAAACACTATTAAAGAAGGTTGTCGTAGGCTGCACCATATGAAGGGTGTGATGATGCCTGATCATCACCCTCTGCTCTAAATATGGGTTGCGACGTCTCTGTAGGTTGCTCTATAGCTAGGGTGTGATGATGTCAAAAGACTAAGAAAAGGTCAAGTTTCACGAAAGTTCTAGAAGGGGATCTTCTAGAAGATGAGGTGGAATTCGTATGGTTGGGATATTACTCGCTTCTCTGATTTGTTGGGATCATCCTAATCTCTTTAACCATCTCTATTTCCCTTATATAAAGAGGGATTTCTCATGGAAAAGGCTAAGGTTAATGAAGGTTGAATAGGATAAGACTGTATGGAGAGTTATGCATTGGATCATTCTTGAGAGCCTCATTTCAGTTCATCAAGTCATTGTAGATCTTCTTCATTCAAGATTGGAGCAAGTGTGTGTGTTGGAGCGAAGGGTCATCGGAAGGGAACCTTGCAACATCAAGGATTTGGTTGTAATCTCCACTTTCATTATTATATAATACAGTGGTATGTTTCTTTCCCATAAAACTTGTTTTGTTTTATTGTGTGATTCCTTGATCACATACATAAGTTCTCATTGAGTGTATTATTGTTTTCACTTTGGTTGGCTTGTGTTCCCTTGTAGATTCAATATCACAGGAGCACTGGAGTGGAGTTATGATGATAATGACAAGAGGAAGTGATATTTAAATGGTATGTTACCTATCTCTTGTTAAATAGTAAACTCAATGATTAGAGCTTAGGGAAAGCATTATATTATGTTTTGTTTTGTTCTAGATCTAGGTGGATCTAGGGAGATATGTTTATGTCCGCATTTACCGATAAGTCCCATAACAAAATTGGCAACCATACTGGGGATTCGACCTCCTTTTGATTTTTTTCTTACCATTTTCCTTTAGCTTGCCTTCCTCTAATAAATTTCATTCTCTGAGTCTGTGGGTGATCCATCTAGACTCCCTCGGTTTGGAAGTTCATTTAGATTTTTTGTCTTTCTCCCAATTTTTCTTCATTTATAGATATCATCGCACTATGTCTTATTGACAGCCTGCAACGACCCTTAAAAATCGCTCTCTGCTTGACCAATCCAGTGCAGCGACATCGCACTGTGCCCTACTAGCAGCCTGCGACGACCTCAGCTCGTCGCCCTGTGTCCCATACCCAGCCTGTGACAACTCCTATAGATTTTGATGGAGTGAGTCATTTTGTCTTTTACCACCCAGATTTTCCTTAGTATCCTGGGGGAACTTCTTATGCCCATGTGTGATTGATTCCTGAGTTTAAAGCTTGCTTGTGTTTGGTTTTCAGTGATTGAGAGTCTTTCTTTGCATTTTGCAAGTTTTTGCTTGTGCTCATTGTCACAAGGATATAATCTCAGATCTTGATCTAGGTGCTTGTTTGACGAAGGGTATTCAGTTTGTTTTAAGTTTTGGATTCATTTTGTTTGTCAGATTAATTGTTGATTAAGAAACACTTTTTGCTTGCTTATGTCAAAAGGTTTTCTTGTCTTTTTCTTTTTGTCTATGTTACAAATTTGATTTGGGAATTGTGTTGAGAATGTCTTGATTTTCTTGGATTACGTTTTCCTTTCGTCATCACATCTCCAATTTTGTCTTGAAAAGGAAGAACTGAATTTGTTTATTCTTTTTATTAATCTCTCATAAGAAAAAATTTACATTCGAAATATTTGTAAAGAGAAGAGATTGGAAAAATTGTAGTTCGTGATTATTTTGAATTGTTTTCATTCGAGATTAAGAAATTGTAATTTGTAGCTTGATGTACTTCAAAAGAAATACCTTCTCCCTACTGTAACTAGAGTTCATTGAATTGAAAAAATGCACATTCATCTCTTTTTGCATTTTATTGGGTCAAGGTCACAACTTCATCAGTTTCACTTCCATCTCCCTTTTTTTAGTAAGCAACAGCCTCTAAAATACAGTGTAAATTTAAAATTTATTAGTAACTTTTATTTTCTAGGGATCTTTTTCACCAACATTAGCTAGGATAGCGCTTTGGAATAGGTTGTAAGGAATACTCTCCAAAGCATCAAAACACACAATAGTATCTTGTGATAGGGAGAGTTCAAATCCAATTACTACATTTTGTCCTGGGAAGCCCATCTAAGACAAGGGTCAATCACGAGGTCGCATTAAGACTGGCGGAGTTACTTACCCTTCTTTGCTGGTATTGGTGTAGAGATTGTGCATATTATTGGGGGTCACTTGAAGGTATACCCACAATTATGAGTGAAAGCCTTTCGAGTTGATTTCGAGCTAGATACCCTAGCTTTGCACATGGATTGGACTATCGATTGTTTCCCCATGCATCATTGTTGTGGTTGGTAACCTTAGTAGCCTATCTCTTTAGGGTCTTTATACAAGGTGATTATGGAGGGGAAAGTCTTCACGGTACCTGGAAGCGATGTTGGCCAAACTCACTCAGGCTCCTTGGAGGGTATACCCATGATTATGTGTGGGACCTTGCACCAGGGTGTAAGTCTGTTAAGCAGGTCGTCAAAGTAAATTTTCCACCCGCTTATCCCAACCCCTTCTTGTCTTGATTTCGCGGCGTTGGATATCATCACCAACTAGTGACTTCAGAATAAGAAGGTTTGTTTGCTTGGTTTGATTCCTAGATGTTATTAGTGAGTGTTGTTTGTTTTCTCTAGTTGGCCATAGATTTTTTTCATTCTTTACTTGGTTTAGTCAACATCGGCCTTCGTCATTCATGTAGGATGTAAGGGCTACCCTGGAAGATCCGGAAGGTTACCAACCTTTGCTTCCTAACTCACCAGAAGGCTCTCCTCGTGGAGTAGTCAATAATGAAGTAGCTTCTGAAGTTGGAAGCACACACTCTTTGGAAGGATTTCGAATTGTTTCGGATTCCTTAGAAGCTTTCCAACTTCCCCCAAATCCTTTATTGAGTATTAGATAGGAAATGCATTTGCTCCGGATGAATTCATCAGGAGAAATTGTTGTCGCTGACAATACTGGAGTACCTATTGAACCCAACGCTGGGTGTGGAGTAGAGGATCCACTTTTTCATAGTGAATCATTTAGGACCTTGGCTCACACTGTTGGAACTTCCAATTCTAGTTTTGTTCCTTTGACAGTACGTGATATTTACGGCAACCTAGGAGCGATCCCTGATCAACCTATGGCATCAAAAATGCATGATACATTTGTTACCTATACGATACCTTCAGACCATTTTATTGTTACTACCAGTAGTGTCACCATTGTTTCAAACCAGTTGTTGGTCGGTTCTCACTCGATCCTTCCTCTCCAGATGGCCCATTCTATTATGGTCCCACAAGCTATCACGGTTTCTACCGAAAATGTGGTTGTCACCCAAGATCCAATTGGAACACCACTTCCATCTATACCAAATACATAACTTCCCCCTAGGTACAGAGCTCTGAATACGTCCATTTCTATCCCTACCCAGGTTCCATCTGAAGGTTCTGTACTTTTTGTTTCTTCTGGGTATAACATTGCGAGTTAGTTTGTTCCTACTCCTGCCCAGGTTATCTCCGGAGGGCCTTACATTCCTCCTCCACCTTTTTTAGGAGGATATCATCATCCAGGCCCTAGTGGCTCCAATCCAGTTGGAGGCACCAGTATTTCTATCACTTTTGGTTTCCATATTTTGTTGGAGGTCAACCTCAATATAGGGGGTCAACCTCAGATTGGGGCACAACCTCAACTTGGGGGGCAACCTTAGGTTGGAGTCCATAACCTACTTTATGGACAAAACACGCCTGTGTTACAATCTCAACCTTGGAACCTTCCTTTCCAAGGAAATCTATAGTCGTCTGGGGGGAAACACCCTCAAGTCAATTCTTTAGTACCCCCTAACCTTGTCCAACCATATCCAGGTTCTTTGAATCCCACTTGGGGTCAAAACTTTCAATCTAATGTTCCTTTCTAGGGGAACATCCCTAATCAACCCAACCCTGTGGGATATATGCCTCAAAATCCTCCACAGTTGAATCTGTTAGGACTGTCTAATTACCTGCAGACTGCTTATGGTCCTAATGGTATACCTACGGGGCTTCCTCCTCAAAATTTCTAGTTTCCTCAAGTGAATTGATAGTTTCCTTTTCTAGCTACTTTGGATTTACTTGATCTGTCTAGGATTTTTAATGATCCTATCTTACATTCTCCTTATTAGCCCCTCATATCGGCCAAGTTACCGTCCGACATTCCTAAATTTGGCAGTTGAGCAGAAGAGGATCTGAATAATCATGTTATGAATTTTCATTTGTGGTGTTCATCTAACTCCTTGATGGGTGACTCCATCAGATTACGACTTTTTCAATGAACTCTCACGGGTTCACCAGCCAAATGGTACATAGAGTTACCGCAAGGATTCTTCAATGACTTTAACACTCTAGCCATGGCCTTTTTGACACATTACCAGTTGCCAATTTGATATGAGACAAGAACCAAAATTTTGAGTTCTTTTAAGAAATCCTCGTCCACTCATATTTTTTATCACATCCATAAGTGGAGGATGAGAAGACGTTTAATCAAAGTTCCCCTCCCTAATCAACTATTGGCCGAGTGGTTCACCAAATCACTCATTGGACCTATTGCTCGTGATGTCCCCATGGGTGGTGTTTTCACTGAAGAGAGGGAGATTAGTCGTGCTCGGTATCTAGATCTCGTTTATTCGCAAACGGGAACACTTTGTGATTTAATCCCTAATGCTCCTCATCCTTCCACAAATCCTACCCCAACACCTCTAGCGGCTTCTCATGTTGTTGATGGTGTGATTGGCACCTTTCATGTTGAGACCCAGTTTGCACACGTCAGTCACGCTAATCCCAAATCTAATCATTCTAATGCACAAAATATTCCTACTCCTACTCCTTCCACTAGTAAGACTGTCGAGGTTAATTATGTTCAATCCACGCCTGTCGGGAAAAACCAAAATAAAAAGAAAGGGAAGGGTAAGAACAAGGAGGACAAGAATAATAATTCGCAATCTGATAAAGACAAAACACAAATCATTGATGAGAAAGATAAATGTAAACCTCATTACCCATGCCTCATTTGTGGTGACGATCATTACACGAAATATTGCCCAAGACGTGTTGAGGTTACTAAGTTCCTCCAAGGGACCGAGAAGCTTTCTATGCCTGTTGTTTTGTCATAACATTTTCTGTTCTTAGCAGCAAGCCCAACTGGTCATTCATGACCAAGCTTCTCCTTCTACCTCATCTTATGTCCTTATGTGTACTGGTGATTCTAAAAAGAACGAAGTTGTAGTTGCAACTCGAGCCAAAGATTACTCTTCGTCAAAAGAGAAAGTTGATGATATACCACCTTCATTGTTCAACCTTCTCCTCCAACTTCACCTCCTAATGGTCCTCTTTATCTCGAAAAACCAGGTCTCGATACGGTTCTTTTCCCTCTTCCCAAGGGCGTTGTTTGAAAGTTTGTGTTCAATCCTCACATGTGTGCTGCCCAAAACTACAGTATTGTAGAATGTCTTGCACAAGCACCTTCTGCGATGTCAACCCTTGAAGTCCTTCAAAGTTGTCCGGCTCAACGGAAGGCACTGTTAAAGGCCATCAGTGGAATTGTTCCCATGGATACCAATTTAATAATCTTTGACTTGGAAGATCACGTTCCAAGGCTTCCTCCTCAATTAGCGTTTCAGATCCAAGTTGTTGTTGAAAACAAGAATATTTGTAAAACCGTTATTAATGAAGGAGCCTTGACTTGCGTTATGTCTGTCACCTGTTGGAAAGCTATTGACTCTCCTACCCTCACTGAATCACACAATACACTTAAGGCCTTCAATGGTATAGTTTTTAAACCTTACGGTGTTCTTCCCTCGTTGTCTATTACGTTGGGAGGTAAATCGGTCAATGTCGAGGTTGAGGTCTTCGATGAACCTCTTGATTATAAACTTTTACTCAGTCATAGTTGGATCGATTCCATGCACGCAGTTGTGTCTACCCTTTTTTGTGTGTTATGTTTCCCACACCAAGGAAAGGTTGTTACTGTTGACCAACTGGCCTTCTTTAATTTTGATTCTCGTACTAGAAACATTCCTTTTATCTCAAAGACACCTCTTGGTTACGAGAATGTCAGAGTGGGTCTTTTGAAAGATTCAAATTTGATGGGTAGGCTTCCAATCCCACCACTCGATATTCCCCCCCCCTTGTTTCCTCTATTAACATGATATCCACCAATGTTCATGAAACCCCTGAGTCATATGACCCATGGGTAGTACCTAGCCCTGCTGATTACCTCTGTTATGGAAACAATATGCCTTTAAGTCCGGTCAAATCCTCTTATCAAGTTATTCAATCGGCAACCCCTTCCTCTCCTTCTCTCTGTGATTCATATCCTGATCTATTTCATGTGATATTTACTACTAATGAGATGTTCATTTCAGTCATGTCTATGGAGGAAACTCCCTGGGACAATGGGCATCATCGATCCATTCTCTTCCTAGAATGTGATACCATAGAGAGTTATCAACGGATTTCAACTTCGTCGACTGTTGTTTTTATTTCTTCAGTTCCTAAGTCAACACACGATGTTTTGTACGAATGGAAATTGAGAAACATTTAACCTACCGTCCCTCTCAACATATCCATTAAACCCAAAGTCGTGGAGAATGTTCATATCGATGCCTCATGTTCTACTGATAAGGTCCACACTTATAAAGCCCTTTTCCAAGAATTATGTGATGTTTTCAGAAATATTGTTTAGAAATGTCATGCTTGCCAAACTTATAATAACAAGATAAGATCTCATATTCACCTTCTTCGCATAGGACAAAAGATCTACGCAGCTCGCTAGATCCTTCTTCCTTGTGCTACAGCACAAAGCCTTCCACAACTCCTTACAATGACTTTCACTTAGCTCTACAAGCCTCTTACAGTCATGCACAGAGCACTTACAAAATCTATTAGCACTTAGCTTATATCACATACATCTATATGTATTCCGATAGATGCCTAGATATCTATTTATACATTACAAAAGTGGGCCTAAGAGTGGGTAAACCCATGGGCTGACATCCCTTTCCCATTACATATTCCCAAAAAACCCAAAAGGGGCCCATAAGTGGACCGAGATTTCGCTATCTCCGCTTCGTCTAGTGCTCCATCTTCGACAAGTTGTCGAAGTCCCAAAAATGGTCAAACATGACCAAGTATCTCCCAAAACTTGGTCAAGGGCCAACAAGCCCCCAACACTCACCTATGACTCGTCCCAAGTCACTCTAGTCTGTGCAATTCATCCTCGAACGCCTCGAGCTTGGCTCGAGTTGCTTCGACCTGCTGCTGTGCTACGACCTCTTGCTCGGAAAACTCCTAGATGAGTGCATCGTTGGTTGGTCCCTCTAGGCACTGAGGATGTTTTGTACGAAGGGAAATTGAGAAACATTTAACCTACCATTCCTCTCAACATATCCATTAAACCCAGAGTCATGGAGAATGTTCATATCGGAGCCTCATGTTCTACTGATGAGGTCCACACTTATAAATCCCTTTCCCAAGAATTCTGCGATGTTTTCAGAAATGTCATTCTTGCCAAAATTATAATAACAAGATAATATTTCATCTTCCTCCCTTACATGTTGTAGTTTCCATTGGTCCATTCACCAAATGGGGCATTGACTTCATGACATGTAACCTTCACTTGGTCGGGGGGCATGGATACATCATTGTAGTTGTGGATTATTTCACTACATGGGTCGAGGCGATGCCTACATTTGATAACACCAGTAAAACTGCAGCATTGTTCATATTCAATCATATCATTACTTGGTATGGTGTCCCTCAAGCTATCGTTACTGATCACGGTAGTCATTTTCAAAACTTTATGTTCTCTGAACTTACCGAAAATTTGGGTCTTCGCCATGAAAACTCAACCCCCTATTATCCACGGTCCAATGGTTAGGTTGAAGCAATCAACAAAGTTCTCATTATTATGCTTCGACGGATGATAGGAATTCATAAGACAGGTTGGCACATGATGTTGTTCTCAGCATTATCGCCCTATAGGACATACGTTAAGTCTGCCACGGGATTTACACCTTTCTAGCTAATTTATGATATCAAGGTTATCTTGTCGATTGAATGTGAAATATCGTCTTTGAAACTGGCCATTGAACTTCTCCCCGATACCTCTGTCGAAGAAGAGGGTCTTTTGTATTTAATGCAACTAGACGAAACCGGTCAAGATGTCGCCCTAGTTATTGAAACTCAGAAGAAACATGTTAAATCCCAATACGACAAATATGTCAACCCACGTGTTTTTTTCTGAAGGTGATCTAGTTCTCCTTTACAAACAGGATCATGATTTGCTAGGGGCTGGTAAATTCGAGGCGATGTGGTGAGGTCCTTACATTGTCAAACATGTGTTGGAGAAGGGAGCTTATGAGCTAGTTGATTATGATGGAATCTCTTTGAGTGAACCTAGAAATGGGATTTACTTAAGGAACTACTATGCTTAAGTCATTTTTGCATAAGTGCTTGTACTTTTAGTGTATCATACTCTTGTGTGTTTTTTCGTTGTTTGGTTTCGACCTTCAGTTGTTTACCTTGCATTGTGCTTGGTTTCCATATGTCGGTGTCTTCGCTACCCTACATTGGCTTTGTTGATGGAACTTGTCGTAGTACTCAGAGCTTAGCATCTGTTGCTTGGTAAATCTATGCACCTACAGATGATTTGATTAGTCTACGTGGTGTTTGCCTTGGTCGTGCAACTAACAATATCGCGGAATACAGTGTAGTCATTGAATTATTGACCAACATTGTTTCACTTGGAATCCATCATCTTATTGTACGACTCGATTCGCATTTAGTAGTCTTACAGTTGAGTAATGTTTACTCCATTCGAAGTCTTGCGTTATTATGGGTATATTTATGAATTTGCCTCTTGGAATGTCATTTTGATTACATTGAATATCAACACATTCCTAGATGTCTAAATACATTAACAGATGCTTTGGTTAATTATGTGTTAGATAGACATTTGAGAAATTTATAAAATCCAATCACACTTTGTATATACAACAAGTAAGCCAGTAGAAGCCTCATATATATATATAACAATAAAAGTTTTACAAAAAGTGTTTTTGTCTGAAGACCAAAATATCAAAAATGTGAAGCACATGGCTTCATATACAAATGGAGCATCAAGGATGTTGCTCGTTGTAACATGCGACTGCCCATGCTACTCTATGGAGTAGTCGACCGATGGAAGCAGACACACCCATTGTATGGCGATGATAATGCCTTGGGATATCGTCAATAGAGGCATATGGGATGTTCATCGTGAGCCCCTCTAGATTTTTCTCTAGGATCTCATAGTCAGCAGCAGCTACTCTTGCTACGTCAGCTCTCTCCCCTTGCCTCTGGATGAGGGATGAACCTAGAGGTTGGTAAGGTCCCATGTCTGCATCATCAAAGAGCATTTGATTAGTCATCGGATAAACAATGTAAAAAGCATTTTATATTAAAAATTACAAAAAAAATATAAAAACAAAATGTCCTTCTTACCTATGTCCCCCCATTGGGAACCTTCAAGAAGAACCAGGTCTGGATCTCCACGGAATTCTATTCCAGCATAGGCATAGTCGTCGACCATAAGCATATGGGTCCTCAACCAGTCAAAGAAAAAATCAATATACTTAATGATAGGACCAGTCACATGCTGTGCCATAAGGTCAACCCACCTCTTAATTCTTGGATCCTATGGGGCAGGTATACCCCTCTCTACTTGCAAGCGTAAATATGGGACCCTCTCCAGGAATAAGAACACCAAAATTGAACCGTATCCAAACTATTTCAGGTCATCACTCCTACACTTAGTCAATTGTTTTTTTATGCTTCTGAGAACCCCGTCGCACTAGTTGAAAAATCGGGGCTCCATGCATTCCAGCGCATACCGGAAGTAGCTCTGAAGAGTCATATGGGGAGCTGAACTCCCTACCATGCATGTGATGGTGTAGAGGATAGTATGTAGAGGAAAGTCTCGGACGTCTCTTATAGCGACTTTGTCGCTATGCTCCTAAGTACCTGGCACACAATGGGCACCGATATAGTGGCTCATAGGTTCGCCACCTCCCCTTCTACCTGTAAGAGTAACTCGGGACCCACGGCGAGATATCCCAGTCAGGAAGTAGATATCCTCGATATATATCGTAAGAATGTGAGCACCCACACAGAATGCTTGTTCGTTCACATACCACATGTGAACTAAGTATTCCAGTAACCTCAGTTGGGCCCTCATGCCCTGGATCTTGAAAAATTTTAACAGTCCACACTGTCGGAGGGAATTTGTCATTCTCGGATCATTTCTGGCAAAGTAGTCTTCTTCCTCGTTCTCTCTCTCTCTCACCATTCCAACATTTTTTACCATGGAAAACCTTCAATGGAACATAAAAGAGAGATTAGCATCTTCATCTTCTCCCTGGAAACTTTTTATTGGAAAATACATCTCAAAAAATATTTTGAATTGTGCACGTCGCATGCCTGGGCGTCCGCACAGTGCAGAGTCATCGCAGGCTAGCTTTAAGGCCACCTGCGACGACCCTAGGTCGTCGCAGGGCTCGATATAGGGTGTCTGCGATGACCTTCGTGCATAGGTACCCTTGGAAACTCAACTCAAACATTCATTTTTAACCAATAAAAAGAAAATATTAATCCATGAAAAGTTGAAAGAGATGAAAATTACCTGTTCTGCGGAGACTGTTCGTCGAATGATCAACTGTGTATTCCGCAATCCGTAGTGGAAAATTGAGGTAAATTGGGGGTTTTGGAACAAATTTTGGGTGAAATAACTAATGGAATAGTGAAATGAAGTTTTTACCTATTTTTATTAACTTTTTCATTTATATTTTTTATTAATTTATATATATCACCTAAACCCTAAAGTCCTAACGGCGTTGCAAGTGTTTGATTTTTTGTAGATGAAAAACCTAGGAGTGAAATATTGAAAAAGGATACGTATTTTTGGTTTTCTTTTATACATTTGTCACATGCACATATTCTTTTAGGGTTTTTTAGGAAAAACTCTGAGCTTAGTTTTTGTTCTTTCTCGTGCTCGTTAATCAATGAGAATGAAACCGAGTATACTTTTGTCATTTTTCCATACTCGTAATGGTAACACAAAAAATGAAACCCATGGAGTATCCTTTAAGATCTTTTCACGCTACATAAAAACGAAAAGATTCTTGAGTGACCTTGTTCTTTTCACGCTCGTAAAAGTATTTGAAGAAAACATTTGATGAGCGGTAGGTTATCACTTTTTTGGTCTCATCGGATTAATTTATGAAAAGGGAATTGATGGAGTTCTCTTTAAGTGTTTTTCAGACTCTCTAAATATGAAAAACCCCCAAGTTTTCTCTCTTTGGACTCGTTAAATAAACATAGAAAGACCCACATGGGACCAAACCACTCATTCTTAGGGTTCGTTAAACATACTCTGAGGAACTCGTCCGAAGGATGAGCTTACATCAACAAGCATATGTTATCCTCCTCAAGCTTGCGTAAAAAATAAAGAGGTACTCGCCAGAAATGGTGGGGGGAATTTGGGGAAGAAATGTGTCTCGGTATCTTTGTTAGTGGCAGTAATAGTCGCTCTTGAACATGACACCCCCCTTCATCATTGAATCCGGGTTGGGAAATCCATTTGTCTCTCATTTGACCATTTGCATGTCCATAGGTTGGGTCCTCCTTGGGTCAATGCTGCCAAGACCATTGTCGTGTCATTCATATGTTCAAGAGAAGTCCAGCCTTAATAAGCCTCCTATTGAGTCAGCCATCTGCAGTTATAAATATTCTACCATGTCGGCATTCCATGTGTCAGTTTCAAAATCACTTCATGCTCTGATCTATCTCAAATATGTTACTTATTTTATGTCATTGATGGGGGATACATCAAGGCCCTCCTGTGACGAGTCTTTTCTTGTCGACTTCAACTCATTATCCGGGAACAAGACTTAGAAATCATTCAGTATCTTAGATCTTGCATGCCTCAATGGCATTTTTGTTCGCTTTCAACAGTGGGTTCACATCATTGGCCCCTGACTGAAAGATTCCCTCGAGTGTTCAAATTCAACTCATTTATTCACATTCGTTGGATTGTACTGGGGTGCCTTGGGATTCATTGACATCAATGGTGATTTCCCTTGCACTTGTTAACGGTTCTCATCATTGACCGGTAATCAAGTGGTTTCTACCATGTTCGACTTCACAACCTGTAATCGCATGGTTAGATTCATACTTAGAGATGACGGAAATGAATACCCTGGGTCATACCATTCTAGTCCAGGTTGCAATGGAGTATTCATGATTTGTATTGACACATGGATCCACTTTGTATGTCTCATGGCTATGTCTGAATTTGAGTTCTTTAGAGCATAGATCCATAGTGTATTATGGGTGGCTATGCCGATTCATAATGACATGGATCCACAGTGTATATTTGGTGGCCATGACTCATTTGACACTTTGTAATCTAAGTATGGGAATGCCTACCTCGAACAATGGTATATTATTATGTTGATGCTTGACTATTTGCAGGTTCCCAACCAGTGTGCTCTTTATTTCTGACACACACATTCTACAAAGTATTTCGGTTGTCACGAGTTCCAGCCTCATACTTTAAGGGGAATTATGTTACACATTATTTTGGTCATCCTAGTGATCCATTGACAATATGTGTTCATGTTCCCAAAAAGATCCTTTATTCATGAGGAAAGTGACTGACTTTCTCTTCTCAATAACCTTATTAAAGAAGGTCATCACAGGCTGCACCATATGCAGGGTGCGACAATTCTTGATCATCACCCTCTACTCTAAAGTTGGGTTGCGATGTCTCCATGACTGCTCTACAGCTAGGGTGCCACAATGTAAAAAGACTAAGAAAAGGTCAAGTTTCACTAAAGTTCTAGAAGGGGATCTTCTAGAAGATGAGGTGGCATCCCTATGGTTGGGATATTATTCACTTCTCTAATTTGGTGGGATCATCCTAATCTCTTTAAACATGTCTCTTTCCCTTATATAAAGAGGTATTTCTTATGGAAAAGGCTAAGGTCAATGAAGGTTGAATAGGCTAAGATTGTATGGACAGTTCTGCATTGGATCATTTTTGAGAACCTCATTTCAGTTCATCAAGTCATTGTAGATCTTCTTCATTCAATATTGGAGCAAGTGTGTGTGTTGGAGCGAAGGGTCATCGGAAGGGGACCCTGCAACATCAAGGCTTTGGTTGTAATATCCACTTTCATTATTATATAATACAGTGATATGTTTCTTTCCCATAAAACTTGCTTTATTTTATTGTATGATTCCTTGATCACATACATAGGTTCTCGTTGAGTGTATTATTGCTTTCACTTTGGTTGGCTTGTGTTCCCTTGCAGATTCAATATCACAGGAGAATTGGAATGGAGCTAGGACGACAATGACAAGAGGAAGCGATATTTAAACGCTATGTTACCTGTCTCTTGTTAAATAATAAACTCAATGATTAGAGCTTAGGGAAAGCGTTATATTATGTTTTGTTTTGTTCTAGATCTAGGTGGATCTAGGGAGATTTGTTTATGTCCGCATTTATCGATAAGTACCATAACAATGGTGGAAGTATTTTATAGTGCACAGCACTGGATTTTGCAAGAATATGAATAAAGAGCCCAAGTGATAAATCTTTGTGGACGTAGCCCCACGGGGGTGAACCGCGGTATATCTGTGTTTTGTGTGAATGTATGCAGTGTTTCTGATTATATTTATTTTGGTAAGTTTATGATGATGAACATGTTAAATGATAAAGGAAATAACATTGCACACTAAGAATAAACTAGTGGAATCTGCATAATAGCATTAAGTAAATGAATGTCATAGCTAGTGTTTAGATCTGAAGCTTATGGTACAGTAGATGAATATTTATCATGGAATACATGCAGTAATAATGGTTAATGAAGCCTTTGTGGAATATTAGTGTGTTATTGATCTAAAGTAAGATCTAATGAGGGTTTGAGGGCTAACAGTGAGTAGATCTAATGCCTATGAGGGAGAAACACATCTCATCACATGGTTGCAGACATCTGAGTCTTGCGGCCACCCATAGAATCCATCTTGGGTGAGACTACATAGTGTTCTTTGTGCATTGTGTTGCCTTCTAGTATCCAGAAGGGCCGATGGTCGAAGGGTTGTTGGTAATCCTATAGTTAGAACCTGGGTCGGCCCATAACTAAACCAACAATGGTTCTATTGTCGGTTGGAACTCAGAAGATTAAATCGGAAGGGATGTATCACGCAGTATACCATGAGGGCTTAAGAAAGGGAATGTTTGTAGGTTGGAATCCCATGAAAGCAGAGATCAAAATATGGTTGACAGTCCAGGAACTAGATTTTTCCCATCAAGATAATAGAAGATCTAGGTTTAAGCCAAGATAGTATTTGGAAATATACGTATTCAGGGAAATACATGAGAGTTTATTTAGTGAGTTTCCCATGCTATTGCAGGAGTGGATAACATGGTTGAAAGATACCCATCCGACGAATAGAGTTAGATCAGTGGAGTGGACAAAATAAAGTATCGCATGGTTGAAAAAAGTGAATAACAAATTCACGCATGTAGTGGATTTATGGCTAGATATTATTGTAGTGGGGTATATCATTGAGTTTGCAGTAGATACATCGAAGTCTTACAGTATAGCAGAGAAATATTTTCTTAAGGGTCCAAGGGGAAGGTACATCAGGTCATTGTACATTTTGATCAAGAGATTATTGCATGATAAAGGGGTATTAACTATGGAATCAGACAGATAAACTACCCTGTGTGCATGGGGGAGTTAGGGAAAACATGAGGAAGGTCTAATATGGAGGGGGAAATGGATAGAGAAGAGCGCAATAAAGACAAATATCCTATTATGATGGATCAAGAGGAGATCGAGGAAATTATGCAGAAGGTACGAACGACGCAGAGTGGAAGACCCTACCAGTATAAGCTCAATAGAAAGAAAAGAGAAGTAGCGGAGAGAGAAGGATTGGAGAGTGATGAAGAAGAGGTAGAGGATCTTCGTGTTGTGGATCACATTAAAGAAATATTGTGTGCCACGTATTAAAGAATGACTAGATGAGCGGGATCTAATGAGGAAGCAAATACCCATGTCCAGATCTGAATCAGTGTAGAACCTACAACCCCATGTACAATTAACACATCAACAAACAAATAGTTGTTTAGAGAACCAGTGACTAACGGACAGAGGAATCTAGGAGATCATAATATAAGTGAAGGTACAAGTGGAAGTACCAGTAGCAGTACAGGTAGTGGTACAGGTGGAAGTACCAGTAGAAACACCAATGGGATCTCAAGTCCGAACAACAGTACACATATATTAGTACCGCATGGAGTAGGTACAGCACATTTGACAATGGCAGGTGTATATCCAACGATAATATTACCATAGTTACGTGGGGATCGAACAGAAGACCCAGAGAAGCACCTATTCATGTGTGAGAAAATATGGGAAGTAAAAAGAGTCACTGATGAGGCAGGAAAAGTAGCGCAGTTAGCAATAACATTCAGAAACTGTGCGCTAGATTGGTACATGAGTCTAGTAGTAAACAATCCACAGGGTGCGCTGGGAATAGTAGCAAAGATCAAGCAGGCACTAATCATGGAGTTTAAGTGGCCAAAATCAGAGGATCGGTTTATGAATGAGATGATCGAGGTTAGACAAAAACCAGGAGAATTTGTATGGGACATTGATCAAAAGTTCAAGACATTGAAAGGTAAATTGAAGTATCCCATTTTCGACATGTAGCATGGACAGTTGTTTATAAACTCTATGTTACCACACTTCAAATATCCACTGAGACAGCGGAAATTTCAAAACCAGGTAGAGGCACTACAAGCAGAGATGCAGGTAGAGGAGAATCAATATAAACAGACAGATCCAGCTATAGAGGAGCTGAAGGAAGACCTGAAGAACCTAACAGTGCAATTAAACCAGAATAAGAATAGAGAGAAAAGAGAAGCAGTGTGGTGTAACCTGTGCAGATCAAAGGGAAATCACAAGAACAAGTGTTTGACATTTGCGTAGTACCTGGGAGTAGGGCTACCAAATCAATTGC